>PISX010001280.1:0-203968 GCA_004024625.1 Mellivora capensis | reverse complement strand
CAGCCACAGCAACATCTTCCTAGGAACATCGCCAAAGGCAATGGAAGCAAGGGCAAAAATGAACTATTGGGATTTCATCAAGATCAAAAGCTTTTGCACAGCAAAGGAAACAGTCAACAAAACCAAAAGACAACTGACAGAATGGGAGAAGATATTTGCAAACAACATATCAGATAAAGGGCTAGTGTCCAAAATCTATCAAGAACTTATCAAACTCAACACCCAAAGAACAAATAATCCAATCAAGAAATGGGTAGAGGACATGAACAGACATTTCTGCAAAGAAGACATCCAGATGGCCAACAGACACATGAAAAAGTGCTCCACATCACTCGGCACCAGGGAAATACAAATCAAAACCACAATGAGATATCACCTCACACCAGTCAGAATGGCTAAAATTAACAAGTCAGGAAATGACAGATGCTGGCGAGGATGTGGAGAAAGGGGAACCCTCCTACACTGTTGGTGGGAATGCAAGCTGGTGCCACCACTCTGGAAAACAGCGTGGAGGTTCCTCAAAAAGTTGAAAATAGAACTACCCTATGACCCAGCAATTGCACTACTGGGTATCTACCCTAAAGGAAAAAACATATATTAAAAACATGTCTGAAATTTTCCAAGTTTGGTGAAAAGCATATACTTCAGGTTTCAAAATTCCTAGTAGAATTAATATATTGAAAACCATAAGTATATACATTATAATCAAACTGCTGATAACAAAAAATAAAGAGAAAATGTCAAAAGCAGTCAGAAGTGTGTGGGGGGGGGTATGGTGGTGTAATATTATTATATACTGGGAAATAATCCAAAGATGATTGAAATCTCATCAAAAATAGTGGAGGCTAGAAGACAGTGGAACAAAATCTTTAAAGTGCTGAGAGAAAATTCCCTCAATTCAGAATTCTATCTTCAGAATAAATATCTGTCAAAAATAAAGGCAAAGATGGGGTGCCTGGGTGGCTCAGTCAGTTAAGTGTCTACCTTTAGCTCAGGTCATGATCCCAGGTCCTGGGATGGAGCCCCACATTGGGCTCCCTGCTCAGTGGGGAGACTGCTTCTCCCTCTCCCTCTGCTGCTCTCACTCTCTCTCTCAAATAAATAAATAAATAAATAAAATCTTTTTTAAAAAAAGGTGAAGACTTTTCAAATAAATAAAAGCTGATAACTTCCTAGCAGCAGACTTGCACTACACAAAATGCTAAAGGATTTTCTTCAGTTTGAAGAAAAATAATGACTAGAAAACTCAGATCTTCAGGAAGGATTGAAGAGCAGCAGGAAAGATAAATATGTCCATATATGTGAAAGATATCTTTTTCTTCCCCCTTTAACTTTTTTTTTTATATTAAAAGACCACTGCTTTTTGATGCAGATATTATAAGCTTGTATTGTGGGGTTTATAATATATGTGGGTTTGAAATATATGTCAATAATAACAGAGAATGGGGATAAATTGAGTCATGATGTTAGGCTCTAGCATCTTAAGTGGAAAAATGTTAACTCTAAGTAAAGACTGATAACTGAAAGATGCAGATGGTAATCATATATAAGTTACTGGGAAGAAAAATCAACACAGAGGTGGAGCTAAAAGCCTAAAAGATTTGAAGCAGAATGATGATTAATAATTAACCCAAAGGAGGGCAAGAAAGAGATTTGTGCATTTTATTGTATATAAAATTTTGCTTTAATAAAACATTAGAAAAATACAAAATAAAATGAACAAAAATAGATCTAGTGGATCAGAATTAGGGCGTGAGATTCAGGAACTTGTAAAACACCCACTTCCCCCAAATGTGATGATCACTTGTGTTTGAAACTACTGATGTAGGTTGACTTCCCCAATTTTCTTGTGATTATGACAAGAGTGCAGGGCCTCTCTCGGGCTAGTCTCTTCATACAGACACATCTCTCAATTGTAAGAGCAGCAGGAACCTCAGACTTGTCAGCTGGAAGAAGCTGGATATGGCCCGATGGTCTGCAAGAACTGTATTATCTAAATGACACCAGTTACGACAGCCTTGGAGAGCTTAACAGCTTGATATTTTCTCTTTTATTCTTACATACCGGTTGCTAACTTTTATCTTCCCTCAATTTGTCTGCCTTTTATAGGCATTTGATGGAGAGAGAATTATCATAATCTGACACTTCCATTTTTACAGGAAAAGGAGACTTGCAAGGGAATATCAGCGTTCTCTGTCAGCTCACACATTTATGGCCTGAGCAGGTTTGGCATTAAGGAGACAAGACTGTGGTACTTACTATATTTATATAAACCAAAGCTGTGTGAAAGATGGAGAATCTGTCAGAAATGCTAGACAGTCCAATGGGACCTGCAGTACAACATCAGGCAAGTCATGAGAGATTTGATATAAGCCTATTTCTTGTGCCCTGGATGTCACCTTCCATCACATTGAGGCAAAAATGTAAAAGAAGTCTCTTCAGGAAATATGCTGATTTGAAGTCATGAGAGTAATTTATAGTGGTAATGGGTATGTGCTAAACAGGAAGATTATACATGCAAATCTCAATGTGGATTCTTGGATTGTAAATGCTTACTTAATGTGATATAAAGGCAATTTTAATAATCATTTTGGAAATATTGATTTTTTTTTCCCACTAGCCTTCCAGGATGGCACATAAGGTTCCATATTTCCAGGTACACAATCTCATAGGAATCCTTTAGTTTCTTAATTTAATATCCTGGTTTAGGGTTATGTCTACTTAATTCCATGTCTCTATTTCTGACTCTTTGAGTTGGGATTCTTTTTCATTCACTTAATATTTATTAATATTAATGAATATTAAGTAGTTCATATATTTCAAACTGTGCTACGCCATGGAGATTTATCCCTATCCTACCTCTCTCAATCTAATGAGAGTTGCTGCAGTTAGAGTTAGGAGATCCTGTATGAAGTGCTCTGATAAAGAAGTATAATCACATAGGAAAGGGCATGTTATTCAGGCTCAGGAGGTCAAGGAAAGCTTCTTGAGAGATGTTATCTCCAACGTGAAACTTAAAGAATGATTAGGATTTGGGGAGCCACAGAGGAAGGGGATAAAGTACGGAAGAATGTTCCTGGAAGAGAAATGAGTGCATGCAGAAGCCTATAGATGGGAGAGGGCATGGCAGATTCAGTAAACCCAAAATAACTCAGTCTACCTGAAACATGGAGTGGAGGTAGAGCGAGAAGGTAACTAGAGTGGGAGAGAGGTGTGAAGAAAGTAGGTAGGGTCTAGATCATGAAAAATGTAGAAGTGATATTTTAGGAATTTGTAGGTTATTCCTGAAGAACTACAAGTCATGACAGTGTTTTAAAGAGGGCACTGACATTGTCAGATGTGTTGTAGAAAGATCACTCTGGTTGCAGGGTAGAGAATGGGCTGAACGGGAAGTTTGGAAGGGCTAAGACCAGGACGACCTATGTGGAAACTGTTAGTTAATCTGTGTGCAAGGTAATGGTGACTTGAAATGGGGTGGTGAAGTGGGATAGAGTGAGGAGTGCAGATTCCTGAACTATTTAAGCAATAGAATTTTGTAGAGTTTGCAATAAAAAAAAAAAAGGATCATTGGAATCTAAAGTGTTATAAAAGATGTGAATAACAAAAGGAATTCATAGACGTGGTTTCAAGAGAACTTAGGTCACTATGAAATAAAACAATGTTTAATGAAAGTAGCAAACTTTGAGAGCTGGGAGAGTAAGACTTTGTGCACAGAATGGGACTTTCGAGTCATCAAGATTTCAGAGATGGGCAAATGTCAGGTGATGATAAAACCCAGGATGTGGCATTGGGAGCTTGTGACTGAAGTTAAGTGGAGGTGTAGGTCATGGGAGACAGGGAGCCAAGGAGGCAGGAAGTGTAGTGCTAGAAGAGATCGCCACATTTCTTTTTAATGTGAAAACGAAAATTGAGGCTGAAATGAAAACCATGAGTCAGATACTAAAGGCTTCAGGGAATAAGAGGGAGTTACCCAGAAGTCTGTAGATGACAGAATTAAGGAGGTGTAGAGGTTAGTATAGATTGAATGACATGATAGTAAGCGAGCCTGTCTATATAATTCAGAACAGGCAGAAAAAATTTCCTTCAGTGACATTCTTCTGTAGTTTACGAAGTCTCCCAGATGGAAGCTGATGAGTGCAGTGTTGCTTTTCCTGCCTAGTTACATCTTTGACATCTCTACCTCATTTATCCTCTGCTGATTCACCACTATAGGTTCCTGTTGAATCCCAGTCCTCCTGGAGTCCTACTCCACTGGTTTCCCTTATTCTAACATGTATAGGTCCTTGGAAATATGTGCCCGTGTGTGTGTGTGTATTAGGGTGCCTAGACCGGGGGATAATCGTCATTCTGTCTGTATAGTTTTTGTGTTCCTATTTTGGCTCATAGAAATGATGATTCTTTGTGACGATAAGAAGATGAATCCATGATGAGAGATCAGCTAACTGTCCAAATGTAGTCAAGAGTATATAGACAAGTACATAAGTACAATGTAGTCAGGATGGACATAGACAAGCATGAAGATCGAAAACATGAGAAGTTAGAGAATCACAAAGAGCAGCATTGAGAGGAGAGATGTTTAGTCTTTACCCTGTTTTAGACTGACGGCTCTCCTTGAGGTTCTGGATTCTTAGGACTGGAGCCAGAATGAAATCTGAGGTCTGTAGGAGTATATCTTTCTGTTAAAAGGGACATGGGAGAAACGAAAGTGAGATAGAGGCACCAAATAGTATTGATAGAAACAATGAGCATGAGGGTCTCTCGTTCCACAAGTAAATTCTATAAAATGGGGAGGGCAGCACCTTTTACATGTCTCTAAACAATGAGATCATTGGAAGCAAAAATTGTACCTCATTATCTTTACTTTGCTGTTAGGGGTCCCTTCAACGTTATTATAAGATTTTGAGGTATGAATTTATTTATCGTATTCTGCCTGGGATTCATTGAACATCTGCTATTTAATTCTTTTATTGGGTTTCTTTAATATTTGCTTTTTCAATTTCTTAAATTTCTTTTTTTTTTTTTTAATTAAAGCCTTAAGTGCTTTAAATAAAATTTCCACTCAGGCTTTCTTCAGACAACAAAAGTGATAATTTGGACTAGAGGCTCAGGTGAAAGCTTGCTAATGGTTATAAATCCTCAGCAAAGACATTAAGTTCTTTGTTATTGTCTTCTAAAAAGAGAGTTTAGTTCTCATTCACCTTTACTTTGAGAGTTTAGTATACTGGGGTCCATGCTGTGTTGAGGTTGTAGGCTTTACTTCCCACTTCCTTCCACCCAGTCCTGCCACACGGTGGTCAGAAACCACTGATAATAAAGCTAATTTTGTCACTTACCTCATGTTCTGGCTTTCACTTCAGATTTTGACTCCATTCCTCAATTTTGTGCCAGGTCAGTAGGCATTAAAAAAGATTTTTTGATGTGATAGCTAGCATTTTTGTTGTTTCAGTAGGAGGACCATTCAACTTGAATGGTCTTGAAAGCCTGTGAGTTCACCGTGAAGTAGGAGGAAGCCAAATTCTGAGAGAGACAAGAAGCGAGGACTTCCTGAGAGTAGACAGTTAACGTTCCCAGGAGTAATGAAAGCCCGGGGTGTTAGTGAGGTTATTAGAGTCATCAGGATGAAGCAGGACTCTAGGCTTACGAGCATGGAGGTACTCAAGAGCTAAGACAATAGTGGTAAAGAGAAGGCTCGCTTGGTGATGGGTATTGTGGAGGGCACGCATTGCATGGAGCACTGGGTGTGGTGTAAAACTATGAATTCTGTTATGCTGAAAAGAAATAAAAAAAATAAATTAAATTAAAAAAAAGAGAAGGCTTGCTTTTTTTTTTTTAAGATTTTATTTATTTATTTGACAGATGGAGATCACAAGTAGACAGAGAGGCAGGCAGAGAGAGGAGAGGAAGCAGTCTCCCTGCTGAGCAGAGAGCCCAATGCGATGGGGGGTTGTGGGGGGGCTCGATCCCAGGACCTGGGATCATGACCTGAGCAGAAGGCAGAGGCTTTAACCCACTGAGCCACCCAGGCACCCCGAGAGGGTTCGCTTTGTTAAGGAAACATAGTATGTGCCTCCCAGGAAGAGTGCAGTTTATATTATAACAGAAAAAATGTTGCTTCCCATCAGCAACTTACTGGGAGATCTGCTTTGGAACATATTAAATGTACTATATGGTCAAAAAAGTATCCTTTTATCAAAAATCAGGGGGAAATGCTAAGCGTAATTAATATGAAAACAAATGATAAATCTTCCCTGTGAATTCAGTGTTTGTTCCTTTTTACTCCCTGAAAAGAAAATAGAAAACTAGGGTGACAAATGAAAGCAAAAGCAAAAGAAACTAGGATGACAAATGTATCATGGGAGGTAAGGTAAAATGGTATCACTACATCATTTGGGGAGAAAAGGAGAGGGATAAAATGAGTGGTTGAGGTCAGAAAGTAGAAAACGGGATGTGGGCAATAAGGCTCGAAGAAAGAAAACAAGAGGATAAATGCAGATAATATAAAAGGGAAGGAAGACTAGGAGAAACACACAATGAAGGTGTTTGGAAAACTAAAAGTCTATCTGAAGAAAGAGAACAAAACAAAAGACAAATAGACCCAAGAAATATATAGAGATGAGGCACAGAAATTTTTAAAAATGAAAGAAATGCAGAGGAGAGAAGAGGGCTGGAAATCTGAGAAAAGAAAGGAAGTGCAATCAGTGAGTGTGTGTCCACATTTTTTTGGATTAGCTCCAAAAAACATGATCTCCAGCCTTTGGGGGAATTGACAGATTATCCCTGTAGATGAGTTAAGTATAGAACAAAATGGATAGAAGAATGGTAACCATCCTGTGGGCAATGACACAAACTTCATAAATAATACTTGCTTGGAACTTCTTAGGATTTGACTTCCTTTATAACTCTTCAGAATAATTTTTTAGAAAAATTCTTTAAATAACATGTATATTGAGTAAATATCTAAGGAAAAAAATGTACTTTTCCTATTCTGTAAAGTCTGCAAACAGGTACTGAGGACCCACTTTGTTTAGATTCCTATACAGGCAGGCTCCATGAGATTTTAATCAAATTTGTGACACATAATTACAAGGCAAGCAAAAACATTAGATCCACTTATTTAAAGACAAATAAAACGTTTACAATCTGATTCTCGCATTAATACAATGCACTTAAAAGTACTTTGAGATATCCTGTAGGTTTGCAAATATGCCAAAAAAAGAAAAAACCCTCACAGGATTTCCCACATACATTTGTTAGTTTTGAAAGACTTAAATCTTATTAAAATGTATGAAGACAGTTTCCTCAAAAGGGCCTTAGATTGAAGGTGGCAACATTATCATGTATCTAATTCCCTCTACGCAGATTGCCGTTAAAATGGACAGTGGATTATTTAACCAATATACAAATTAAAAAAGAAAAAAAAATCCTTCGTCAGTGCAGTTAAATATAGAATAGTGAGGGCCACTCTCCAGAAACAGAGATTTTTCTCCACGTAGAGCAAGGAGAAGAATGAAGGGCAAATGGACACTGCCACTTCTTAGTAAAGTGTACCTGGGAATAAGTGGAGAACATCTTGAAGAAACCCTTGATGCTCACCATCTGGGGAGCCTGTGACAGTATTTGGTGCTAAAGTGCTAAAGTCACAATGAGTATGCTGTATCCTTCAGAGTGAATGTGTCCTGGTTTATTATGCACAAAAAAATAGTGTCCGATTCTGGCTGATTTCTGGTTACCGATCAAAACAGAACAAAAAACATAGTATCTTCAAAGGTGAAATACATACATCTTTATTTCCTTCAGTCTGTTGGATCTCTCAGCTGGTCGAGTAAATTTCTACCTTTCCTCTTCCTTTGCATCCAAAAGATTTGGACAGGGGATCTGTACCAAGGTCTGAAAGACCTCATTTCAAGTATAGACCTTCCTTTAAAGGATGGAGTCAATGGAAACAAAAAAAGGTCATTATTAGACTTGTAAAAATACATTCCAGTTCACAAGTATAAACATTTTCTTTGTAAAAAGAAAGCAACAGGAAATTTGAGGAAAAATTTCCCATTTTGTTCAGTAAGATGTGTAATCATTTAAATTAGAAGTAATATACAGAATGCTTCCAATGTAGCAAGCAAACAATATCCATTCAAAATCATATACATCTCTGTCAACTCCATCCCTACTTTGGCTTCAACATGTGGCATTTGGGATCAAAGGGTATCGGTTCAAGTCCTGACTCTAAATTCTATCAGCTGAGTTTTCTCCAAAATGTTGTTGAGTAACTTCATCTGTAGAAATGAAAAGTATTCCAAGATGTTTTATGCTTAGAGTGGTTAACATGAAAAATAGATGGAGGGAAACATATTAAAAAATACCTATCCCGTGGAGGATTCTAAACATTTTAGTGTCTCTTTCTTCATCTCACCTTCTCCTTTCTTTCCATCATCCCTCTTGAATGAATGGTTCATGTTTCTTCTCCACTTATAATGAGATTTCTCTAACAGACATTTTACATTTGTCATTCTTCACTTTGTTATGTCCATTCCACTCTCTACTTTGTGTCTTACAAGCTCACTGAAGCCCTAACGTTTGTTAAGTTAATCTCCGCCCAGATCCCCACCGGATCCACTTATCTTCTTTCTAGTTATCCTCGATTGACTTCTTGTTGGCTCTCATACCAAAAACTAGTATTTCTCCTTCTTGCCATCTTGGCATTGTGGGTGCTCTCCTGGATCCTCAACTCCAGTTCCACACTGTAATCACTGACCAGTAGTGTACCCAGGAAATGGCAAAGGATTGTGGGGAAAAAGCATAGTTGTTAGTCAATGAATTTGTCCAAAATCTACAGTGTAGTGGTTAAACACATGGAGTCTAGAACCAGACTTTGGTTGAAAACATAGTTCCACGACTTCCTGGCAGTGTGAGCTCGGTCAAGCTATTTAATTCCCTCGGCTCTGGTTTGCTTAGATTTCCTTGCAGTCCTGAGGTTTGAAGGGGATAATGAATGTAATGCAATTAGCACAATGCGCCATACATAATAGTAGCGAACATTTGGGGAACACTCTGTAAGTGTTAATTCATATTAATTTGAGGATCTTCCAAACGAGTGATGAGGACTAAATAAAGCACAGATGAGTGACATTACTGAAAATTACTTTAATTACTTTTATGTTTATCTTTTAATCTCATACTTTTTCAAAACAACTCCTTCCTAACAGAAGTTGAATTTCATGATTAAGATTCAGAAAGTGTAATACATTTTCAAATATTTATGAACAGAGAGAAAGAATTTGATCTCAGAATGGCTACTTAAATATACTCATTTTAATTCTGAAGACATGCCTGAAAACTCTATTTAACTGGAATGAACATTATAACAACACATTGTGATGGAGGTTCCAGGTAAGGTTTTGAGTATAGGAGTGTTTTCTTCTTGCATTTTGAGTATTTATATTTTATATTTCACCTGTTACCACCAAGTGAAAAATTATCTTGTATTAATTAAAACTCTCTTGACCTTCAGCATGTCTATAGGACAGATCTTTCTGTGATTTGTGTCATTTTCATTACAAGGCTAAAGCCTTAAATTTTCATATTTGGCATTCATACATCTGTCAAAATTCATTTTAGCTCATGCATAAACATGTCATTTGCATGTTGATTAACTGCCACAATTTCCTCCGTAACAATCTCAGATTGGAAGTGCACATAAATCACAACTGAACAGATCCCTATTAATTCCAAAACCTCATATGAAATAATTGTTGTTTTTCGGGAGAAAATCTGTAGTCAATGTGCAAATTACACATTTTGTTTATACATGCAGTCTATAGTTGATGTTTTAATTATACATTTGTTTATACAGGAAACTTGGATTTCCAAATGAAAGACTATAAATACAGAAGAAATTTAGCCAAACTAAAGTGCAAACTTTGTGTAATCAAATTAACTGGTTTGGCTGCAAGAGGCAGTTAATGAACCCACCCTGGCAATCTCCCGCCCTGGCATTACCTTCTAGAGTCAGGTGAAGGAGCTCTTCCCCATAGTATCCTGGCCTAATGCTCAGGAGAAAATTTTCAGGTGTGAGAAGCCAGCCCGGTCACAGGAAACACCCCAAGAGTTTGGGCCGCATCCTGGTGGTATTGTGTTTGGAGACCTTGAGAAACATACTTAGACCCATCACAGCTGGGGGTTGAAGGCCATTTTTCTTTTATTCTCTTGAGGTTTTCAGAGATTCTGAATGGTTTTGGAGGAATATGGAAGTTACAGTGTCTACTCGGAGCTAAAAACGGAGGGCTTTCAACTCAGGAGGTTCATTCATATTCACTCCCAGCCTACAGTGTGAAGTGTGCTGGAGCCAAGCTATATATGTGGGCGAGTGCCTTCTGATATAGACAGTGGATTGTGGCTTCTGGATCCCTCTCTTCACATGTCCTTTAAGAGTTCTGAAGTACACGGGACACCTGGGTGACTCAGTTGGTTAAGCGGCTGCCTTCGGCTCAGGTCATGATCTGAGCGTCTCAGGATTGAGTCCCACATCGGGCTCCTTGCTCGGCAGGGAGCCTGCTTCTCCCTCTGCCTCTGCCTGCCACTCTGTCTGCCTGTGCTCGCTCTCTCTCTCTCTGACAAATAAATAAATAAAATTAAAAAAAAAAAAAGAGTTCTGAAATACAAAGAAGTTCATGGTCTTTGGGAGGCTGAAGTTTTGAACTGCCATTGCACTCTCTAGAAAATGGTTTTAGCTATATATTTTGGGAGCTTAACAAAATCCTCCTGCATTCTTTTTATTCTGCTTTAATTTGCACTATGATTGTCACGAACCTCGTTTCTTTACTTAAAACATGATAGCTTGGAAACGCTTATTTTTATTAACAATGAGAGGGAACATTGCATGCTCCCCATCATTAAGACTGAGTATCCGCAGAGTGGCTATACTGATAACATCTAGGCCCATTTTTAAAGCAGGGTTGATACTGAAATGTCATAGGGTAAATAGTTCACATTAAATTTGTTCTCAGAAATAAATAAAAAATGCAATCTGTAAGCATACGTTATTATGCTGAAATGATGACATCTTTCAATAGGTTTCTTTTTTTTCAAGATTTTATTTATTTAGCGGCGCCTGGGTGGCTCAGTGGGTTAAAGCCTCTGCCTTTGGCTCAGGTCATGATCCCAGGGTCCTGGGATCGAGCCCCGCATCTGGCCCTCTGCTCAGCGGGGAGCCTGCTTCCTCCTCTCTCTCTGTCTGCCTCTCTGCCTACTTGTGATCTCTGTCTGTCAAATAAGTAAATAAAATCTTTTTTTTAAGATTTTATTTATTTATTTGACAGAGAGAGAGATAGTGAAAGAGGGAACACAAGCAGGGAGAGTGGAAGAGGGAGAAGCAGACCTCCTGCTGAGCAGGGATCCAGGACCCTGGGATCTTGACCTGAGCTGAAGACAGACACTCAATGACTGAGCCACCCAGGTGCCCCTCAATAGGTTTCTAATATTCAGAAATTAGTTAAAGGGTTTATATATGTTTTCAAGGAAAAGTAAGAAAAAAGGAGCCTAAATGGCATGTTAACAGCAAACTGACATCTAGCTGTTCTTCAACTGAAATCTTTGGCTAGGGAGGCAATTGGGGCCATCAAGGAAAAAGCAGGAGAGTGAAGACATCTGATCCTGGGTTTACCACTAACTAGCTGTATCAGTGCAATGTCTACTTTCTACTCTGAGTCTCAGGCTACAGAGGTGTCAACTGTGCAGAATGAGGCATAGCAGGTGGAAAAGTCATTTGAGGAGTTAAAATTATTCATACTTATATGGTATTAGAGGAAATGAAAGCATATATCTATGTGTGCAAATTATTATATTATATAATAATCTATAAATTATTTTATAAATGTATAATTTATATATTTTATATATTATGTATTATGTATATTTTATAATTCATAAGTTATAAAATATATAAATACACACAGCCATAAAGAAATAATAACTATATGGTAGATATAGATAGATAGCTATAGGTCCACACAAACATGGCCAGATAAGGCAATATGGTGAAATACGAAGTAAAAAGTACAAAAGGATGGAGAAAAATAGTTTGTGGGTAATAATTTTCTTCTGTTTTTTTCATGGCAAAGTTGTTTCCAAGTTTCTTGAGTTAAAAGGAAAAGAAATATAAAATATTTATATCCTATGGAAATAAGTTTTGTTTTGCTTTCAAATTGAGTGAATTGCTTTGACTTAATTATTTAAGTCAAAAAGTTTCTTTGGAAACTAATATATGTACTTTACTAAGCAGCCCCATTCTTCACTGTACCCTCAGCTCCTGGAACAAGTGCCTGGGGTTATAGATGCTAAAGAAGTATTTGATGAATGAATAAATCAATAGAAAAATACTGGATATGACTCCGCCTTAACAGTCTATACACCATTAAGGCTATATGTATTGAAACATTTATATCCTTAAAAAGTTATGTTAATACTGACTGTATTAGCTAAGTTTCTCCAGAGAGACAGAGAGATTTAGTGATGAATTAGTTCACACAATTATAGAGGTTGGGAAGTTCAAAATTTGCAGGGTGGGCTAACAAACCGGAGACCCAGAGAAGAGCCAGTGTTGCAGTTGAAGTCTGAAGGCAGCCGGCTCACAGAATTCCTTCCTGCTTAGGGAAGGTCAGTCTTTTGTTCTATTCAGTCCTTTCACTGATTGGATGAGGCCCACCCACAGTGTGGAGATGCTTTACAGAAAGTCCACCAATTTCAATGCAAATCTCGTCCAAAAAAACCCTCACAGAAACAGTACTTAGAATATATCCCCCAAATCACCAAACTAATTCTTTTCACCTTAAGTAATGAAATAATTCAGCTCAAAAGGCATTTTGAAAGGTTAAAATTTATGTTTTGATTATGTGTTTATTACACGCATGGCCCTTTGCTTGGTCTGGCCTTACACAGGTGAATAAAATAGGCTTCCCCCGCCATAGTTATAGAGCTTACAGTTTGATGGTAAGATAAACATATTAGTAATATCACGTTATGATTTTCATGTTGCACATGAAAAAAACCAAATTATTTCTCCTTAGGGTCACAATTACACATCTGTGGTGCTTTTTGTTCTCTTCGTAATGCTCACCCTGTAACTCCTTTTCTAAAAGTCGCTCCACAAAGGCCCCACTTGTGTTGCTCAAGACCTCAACACTATTGCTTGTTGATTTGGATGAGTTTCTCTCACGCCCAGAGCCTCGTGTCTTCATTTCTAAAGTGAGCGTCATAATTCCCATGTCGTCACAATAGGATGGTAATGTGATCCACGTAAAGATAAAAGGCTTTCGTGGCAAATGGTTAGGAAACTTACCAAGACAGCAAGAACAGAGAAGCCGGTACATGAAGCTGGGGTTAACATAGGTTTCAGGGTGCAGGTATGGCTTCTCATACTCCCCCCGGGATTCCAGTGGAATTGTGCGGTTTCCGGTGACCCTGCCTGAACAAAGTAAGGATCCCACCAGGTGGGAGAAGCTTCCTTTGTCATTTTCAAGGGCTTTTTTTAAAGACCCTGTTATTGGTATCGACCAGGCTGTTGTGGAGACTCTGGCTGCACTCCTGCCTCCTCACTAGGTGCAAATATCTAGAGTAAAACAAAATTAGCACCTTCCCGAGTGTTTATATGGAGGTGGGATGAAGTGAGGTTCTATTACCCATGATCAGGCTTCAGCAGGCCTGAGCTTCAAGCTCAGGATCCTTCCTGCACTCAACGAACTCCCAAAGACTCAATGTGGAAATGTTTAAAGCACCTAGCATATATCAGACAATTAATTAAAAACTGGAATTCTGTGACATGTGTAACATTGTCCATAATTCTGTAGGTATATTACTGAATATTAAATTAAATTGAAAAGATAATATTCTAAGAGCTGCATTCTTGCTAAAGTCAACCATAACCGCAAGTTATTGTATTATTATTAATGTATTATTCTGTATATTATCATTCAGTGTACCGTGCTTAGACTGTATTCAGATTTTTCTTATTCCCAACCTCTGTACAACATTTACTATACTGCAAATTCTCGAAAAGAGCGACACTATTCATCTTTGAGTGTAACCAGATACTTTATTCATTATTTTGCTCAGGAACAGCAGTGTCTATGTTTAAAGGTGATTATTCAAACATTTAATTGGTCTTTGTCAGAACGAGCTTTTTCTTGATTCCTTCGTGTTAAGAATAGCAAATTATACTACTTTTGAATACAAATTATACATTTAAAAGAGGCATTTAGCTGTGTTATATTACAAGTGAAAAACATGCAAAACTTGTGATGTCTCCTGATTTAATATTTTCTTTATATATGATGCTATATTTGTGTTTTCCACAATGTAGATATAAGCCACTTCATGTTCAACTTCAATTACTATATTCTTACTATTTAAGAAACTATTAGCAAGGACAGTTGTCTGTTGGTAAAATTCAGAAGTGATTCAATAAGAGTATGAAAGCAAACCTGAATATGCCTCTCAAATAGCCTGACACCTGAGCACCCCCCAAGCAGATACACACACACACACACACACACACACACACACCTGTGAACACTCCATTGACTTTATAGATCACTCAGGATAGAAGCAAGCCCTTTATCATGCCAGTGAGGTTCTTCATGATTTGGCTCCTCTGTCTCTCTTCATCCCCGTTGCCAGCCACAGCATCTTGGCACTCTGCTTTAGCCACAGAGACCTCCTTTCAGTCTCAACTGATCACAGTTCTCTTTCTGCCACCATGCCTTAGGACATGGATGTTTACTCTGGCTGGAGTATCCTTCCCTCCCCATGTTGAGTAGATAACCTCTAAGAATCCGTCAGAACTTCTTTATAGAACCCATCTTAGACTTTCGGAATTGGGTAAAATACTCCAATCACAGATTCTAAGCATCACATAGCGCTCCTTTGTCAAATTTGTTTCTCGTGAAATTTCACACTTATTTGTGTGAACATTTAATTGCTATGTTTGCCTCTCCATCCCCATTAAGCTGTGGTCTCTGTGAGGGAGAATTCTTGTCAGTTTCTGTACACCATTACATTCCCCGGGTACCCAGCACTGTGCCTTAGAGTAGTAAAAGCTTGGTGAAGACTTTGTAGAAAGATTGAAAAATGAGTATGAGTCGTGCATGAAAGCATATATTGTTGTCCAAATTTCAAGTTCATCTATTTGTGCCATGGAATATCAGGAGACATAATAGATGGTTTAATTTATTTGTTTGGAATTTTGAAATCAAAAGATTTCAATGAATGAAGTGATATTTGTCTCTGCCCTGGTTTTTGATTCCTTAGGGCACCTGCTAATTTGTCCAATGCCTCTGATGAAACTGTTTGCATCTGGTTTAATTTTGATTTGTTCTCTTGTCATCCTGAGGGAGCAGAATGCCTGTCTGACTTGCCCTGACAGATCAGCTATGGCAGGTCTGCTGTTATAGAAAATTCTCCACCCAAAGGCTCTCCTGCAAGGAAGGCTCATGAGCAAATGCTGTCGTTAGCAACCATGCATTGCTGAAGACATGCAGCGCGAAAATATGTCAGGCATTGTTTCGGTGTATAGGTTTTAGTAGAAAACTATGAATTTCAGGATATTGAATACAGATTAGAGCAACAATGACTTCTAACCTAAATCTTGAGAGTTTCCCTTACCATTTTTATTTTCTGATTTTTGTTGCCCATCGTTTGAAAATTAATACATTTGCCCTTATATTTTTCAGGGAAATGTGCTTTCATAAGAGAATGTGTTAGCTATACTATTGGATTTCCCTTCACTTTTCACATAGTCTATTTCATTCTTCTGGCTTAAAATTATCAAAAGAAACCTTCCCTAAAGCTAGAACCATAGACATATCAAATTTCCTTATATAAGATCTCTTTTTTTTCTTTTTTTAAAAATTTATTTATTTGTCAGAGAGAGAGGGAGAGAGAGCGAGCGAGCACAGGCAGGCAGAAAGGCAGGCAGAGGCAGAGGGAGAAGCAGGCTCCCTGCCGAGCAGGGAGCACGATGTGGGACTCGATCCCAGGACGCTGGAATCATAACCCGAGCCGAAGGCAGCCACTTAACCAACTGAGCCACTCAGGCATCCCACTTTTTCTTTTTTTAATGTACATGCAAGCACACTGCATTGTCTTGTGCATAAGAGATAACCAGTGAGTATTTGTTGAATTAATATTTCTCCTCTCACAAACCATTCTGGGAGATAGTAATTCTTTACTTAATTTAGTCAAGATACAATGTTTTTTTTTAGTTTTCAAAACTTTGGAGTACTAATTCCTGGTTCTGCATGGGACAACAAAGTTGGATGAATGGATTGATTTGACAAAGAATGAATTTTCTTTAAAAAAAAATAGCAGTAATTAGAATAATAGCCAGGATTAAAAGCATATTATTAATGGTACTTCCAAGTTAATTGTCTTTTTTTTAAAAGATTTTATTTATTTATTTGACAGACAGAGACCACAAGTAGGCAAGAGAGGCAGGCAGGGAGAGAGAGGAGGAAGCAGGCTCTCTGAGGAGGAGAGAGCCCGATGCGGGGCTTGATCCCAGGACTCTGGGATCATGACCTGAGCTGAAAGCAGAGGCTTTAACCCACTGAGCCACCCAGGCGCCCCAAGTTAATTGTCTTAAGGCTATTTTCTTTCAGGTTGTTATAGTTCAAAAGGGATCTATGCCTTGCTGATAATTAAGAAGGATTCCAAAAGGAAGGAAGGGTTTGAGATTCATTTGTGAGACTAGTAGGAAAGGAACCACAGAAGGATTATTTATCCTACTGTGTCTAAAGAAATAGTTATAATAGGAATTTTCTTATCTGACTCAAGTAGAACCTGTAGTCTGCTATATCATTGAAAACCAGTGAATGTGAGGGGTCATTATAAAGCGTGTCTTAAATGCATATCTTAAATATTTTAATCTAAAACATAAATTTACTGTTTCTGTAAATTTATTTCTGAATCTCCTTCATTGGTCTTCCTAACTACGGATTGCTTTTCTCTGAGCCCTCATTCTCATTGGAAACATGGCTGCCAACAGCTCCTGTCTAAAGTTCTAACTAAAGTGGAGCTACCCCCTCTACCTTCCTTCTCTTTCTTCATTGGCAAAGTTGTGGGCTTGGGATTAACTGGCTAAACTTCAGTTAATTTGACCGAGCCAGTACTAGGACAATAAACTGCATGGGCCTACTTCCCAGAAGAGTGCATGTGGCTGGTGGTAAGACAAAACAAATGGTTCTTGTAAAAACTTCAATCTCTTCATTGATACTCAAGCAACTAAAATAAATCAGATAAATAACAGTTACTTACTGACTGTGGGTGTGTGTCAAAGTACGCTCTGATTGTATATGCATTACCTTTTCCATTATTACAACAACTTTGCCAGTCTATGAAGTGAAGACCCATGACTTTTCCCACTTGGAACCCCTTCTCTGTTGGGAAGTGCCCCCGCAATTTTTCTGTGATTTCACTTAGCCATTAGATATCTAGCACACATGGCATAGTTTCTGGCACAGAGGAAGTAAGCAATTGTATTTTCGAATAAATAAAAGATTAATATGTATTTTAATATTACTAGGCTCAGAATAAGTAGATCTCTAATTCAAACATCATCTGAGTATTGTACTAATTAAGCCCTCCTCAAAAATTAAAATTGACAATGAGCTTTTTTCTTTAAGAGCACAAATTCTCATACATTACTCGTAGCAACACCAAACTACATGTTATTCCATATACTTCATCCTTTTTCTCTTGTCCCCATCTTTTCTGGAATCAACCCCTCTGCTTGCACCATGGAGTTTTCCTCCCCCACTTCAATAACCAACTCCTACCCACCTGCCCTTTTGCTATCCACCTCCTTCAGGAAGCCTCTCTGAACCACTGACTGGTGGTGGCCCTTTCTCTTCACTGTCAAAGAACTTGGTTTTTAGATCAAGTTCTGTTCTACTGCACTGCATGACATAGGGGAATTACCTCACCCATTTTGATCTCAGTTTCCTTAATACTTTTTTTTTTTAAGATTTCTTTATTTGAGAGAGAGAGAAGAGAGAGGGGCAGAGAGAGAAGGAACAGACACCCCAGTGAGTGTGGAAATAGACCCAGGGCATGATCCCAGGACTCTGAGATAAGGACCTGAGCCGCCTAACCAACTGAGCCACCCAGGCGCCCTTTACTTTCCTTATTTCTAAAATGAAAGGCATTGTACTAAATTATTGGTGTTTAATTTCTTTTTAGCAACCAAATCTCTCATTTTATAAGTAAAATTCTTTCATGAAGTTCAATATATACTTTAATGGAAGTCTTGTCAGAGGGTGAATGAATGTATCATCTTTTCTCTCATAAGCTAAAAAAAAAATCTTGAAATCATGGAAACTACCCCTCTCTACACTGCCTAAAAAGGGCCACCCTTGTGGACACCTTGCAATCACCAGGGGGCACCTTCCTTAGAAGGTGGAGCACTGCAGGGGGCCTCAGTCATATTACATATTCCTCTCTCTAATACAAGAGAAGGAAAGTTATACTGGAAAGGTTTATTGTTTCCCTTTTGTTGACCAATCTTTAGGGTAGAGTTTTATGACTCTCACAAAGCAAACCTTGTTTTAGAACCATTTATATTTCAACTACTAATCAAGAAAATAATTGCTACAAGTGCCAAGATTCAAGGCTTAGATGTATGCATTGAATTGATTTCTTTGCCGGAGCTGAAATTTAAAAGGTTGCTGAGAGACAGCCAACTCACTGATGTATGCTCTTTTAAAATCCTTCTATCTATCTCAGCTTTTCACTTTCCGTATAGAAATGCATGATCTTCCTTACTGACTCTGTATGGAAAAATTGCATTCTGGTCAAATTTACTAGTATTTTTTAGTCTTAAACAAAGACAGTGCTTCTGTAGCATTAAAAGCTTGGCTTGACTTGCTTTTATACTTGAGTATTATTCAGTATCAACATTACACAGAAAGCTGATTTGAAGAGTGACGCTTGGTCAGAGATGGAGCAACAGGAGAATAGGGCAATTTGTTCTGGAAAGTCTTAGAAGGAATCTTACTGATATAATATCCAGCTTGGATCCAAACAACAGAAGAAGGAAGTAGAATATGTATCTTGATAATATTATGTTTTCTTTGGGTGACTGTTGAAAAGTTCTGCCTTCTATGATTATTTAGAGGAATAAAACCAAAGTAATATAATTGTTAGGGAAAATATATTATTTGAGAAGTTATGAAGGACTAAAGCCTGAGGTTCTCTCTGGTCGCCTGGGAATCATTGGCTCATTGCCAACTAAGTATCATTGCTTCTCATGGATTTTCATCAAAGCGTGTATTTGTATTTGATAAAACATTTACCTTGGTAAAGAGCTGTGAAAGGTTAGAATGTTTGATTATATATGCATTAATTAATCCTTAATTTTATCCCTTTCTGCATTCAAGTTTCTTTCCAGTTAAAAAAAAACAAACAGATTTAGCTACGCAATGTAATGTAGTGGTTTAAACAGATTTTATGCAGCCCAATAGCTACATATTTTTTTCTGGCATAAATAAAGGACCATTTTAATTATTATTATTTCATTTAAAATTTTAAGCATTTTTAATATTGATGTTTTATTTTTAAGATAGATATAATCATATTAGTGTTTTATCCCAAACAGTACGTTTTTTTCCATTAATTCTAATTAGGCTCTCATGTGTGGCAAAGGGAAGGGATAGAGTAAGTAGTCAAGAAAAACTACCAAACTAATATTTAGTAATTTAGTGACAGAGTTTGCAGCAACAAACTGTAAAAAAAGACATATTTTGAATCTCAGAAAATAAAAATCTATTGGTTGCATGTTATAATTTCTTTTACAGAAATGGTCCTTTTGAATTCTCTGAAGCCAGAAGGAAAAAATATTACTTGAGAAGTGAATTGGATGCTGAGTAAAACTTCTATGTTCAGTGATGTATCTTAAAAGATAAAATAGTCATTTCTCTGATTTTTGTGATGTGTCTTAACTTTAGCACACCAAACACGAAACATAGTGTAATAGATTGTACAGAAATGCCAAGATAGGTAATAATTTAGATGTTCTGTTTTGTATATTGAAAAAATCAATATTATATAGTATAAACCCGGTAGAATGCTGATATGGAAAAATCCATGTTCAAATCAGTTCTTGTCCAGATAAATGATCTCTGATGTAAACCAGACAATAATTTGCCAACACATTTTATGATCTATATTTCTGTAGTAGAAACTACAGAAATAGATGAGTTGTAACTATTTCTGTTTCAAAAACTATTTACAGGTGAGATAAGCTTTGAGAAAAGATTTCAATGACATTTGTTTTTCTTTTTGAAGTGAATGCCTTCTCATTTTTTTTCTTTTTTTTTAATTTTTTTTTTATGTTTAGAGAGAGAGAGGGAGGGAGGAGGAGCAGAGGGAGAGACAGTCCTAAGCAGACTCCATGCTGAACACAGAGCCCAGCTGGGGGCTCAGTCTCAGGACCCTGAGATCACAACCTGAGCCGAAACCAAGAGTTGGCTGCTTAACTAAGGATGTTACCCACATGCCCCTTGCACAATTTTCTTTTTATTTCTTTTTTTTAAAGATTTTATTTATTTATTTGACAGAGAGACAGGGAGAGAGAGCATGAGAGGGGTTAGAGCAGACTCCCTGCTGAGCAGGGAGCCCGATGCGGGACTCGATCCCGGGATTCTGGGATCATGACCTGAGGCGAAGGCAGTCCTTAACCAACTGAGCCATGCAGGAGCCCCCTTCCACAATTTTCTTATGAAATAACTCTGTTACTTCAGAATTTCACTTATCAAGCATGATTTCCTTCATGGCTTACGTGTTCTTGAAGTCATTTAAATTTTGCTAGTAGCAACAAATAGTTGAATAGTAAAAGGAACAAAGATAAATATTGTACAATTTATGAAGTCTTTTTACGTTTGCCTCATCATCATATTGACTTGGGTGGGCAGAGCTGAGAGCAGGTATGACTATCATTGTTTTACAGATCAGAAAATGATTTCCAGGAAGATAAATGATTACATTGTCCCAGGCTCCAGCAGGGTGGCTGAAGCTCTCTGTAGTCTTATTCATGGCCACAACAAGCCTTTACTAAAGGAGCCAGGGTTTGGCTGCCCTCCTAATAGAAAGGCACTATTGTTCAGATTAAAGAGGGGGCTACTTATGAATTAGGAGGTATCATCTCAGACAGGTAAAGGCAGCCTCTCCTCCAGGATTTCCCTAAGCAACTCCCCAAGCTGGATACCTTAGTTCTTCTGCAGCTCCACTCTGAAAATGATGCCCTCCTCTGGGCAAGCATGTGTCTCTTACAGTGGGTTTCTGGGAGGGGTGCAAAGGGATTTTTCCCTATTGAGTTTGGATCCAGTATGTCTGGATAAAGGTGAAAATTAGT
The DNA here is from genome assembly GCA_004024625.1 of Mellivora capensis. Classification (NCBI taxonomy): domain Eukaryota; kingdom Metazoa; phylum Chordata; class Mammalia; order Carnivora; family Mustelidae; genus Mellivora; species Mellivora capensis. The sequence goes on along the minus strand of PISX010001280.1, from coordinate 182,571 downwards.
AACATATTATTGTGATCTAGAGTAAAAGGATAGAAAAATAGCTTACTTCTGTAAACCCAAACTTCAAACTAATGAGGTAAGAGGGGAAGCAATATCTCCGGCTTTATTTTAGCAACTACTATTTTCTTGTTCCATAATTAACTCAAATTACCTCCTCCTGAATTTTTTTAAAGAAACAAAATACAAAATATTATAGTTAGAGTAGAAACTCTCTCATTCCATTCCCATCCCTCTATCCAGAGAGGTAATTAATATTCTGAAGTTGATGTGTATTTTTTCCTTCTATATATTTGATACTTTTATGATATATCATATATGGTTTACTGTAGTGTTTTATGTTCTTTTTGAGAGTTACATAAATGGCAGCATAGTATAGCTGACATTGAATCTTGCTCCCCCCCAACATTTATATTTCTGAGATTCAGCCTTGTTGATATGTGTAAATCTAGTTTGTCCTTTTTATAAATATACTACAATTAATTTTTCCATTCCTATATTGATTGACATTTGCAATGTTGCCATTCTTTTTATTCTTAAAAACAAGTATAAATATATCCTTATGCCCACATCAAGAGCTCCTCTAGGGCTTATTGTCATGGGTAGTATTTCATATTCACAAGGTATAAACATCATCAACTTTCTAAGGGATTGATAAATTACTCTCTTTTGAGAGCAGGTTCTGACAGCTCTCATTTTTTTCCTGTCCTCTCAAACAGGTGGATATTGACATTCTCTTTTATAGTCTAATAGAGGTAAAGTGGCATCCCATTGTTATAATAATTTGCAGTTTTCTAATTATTAGATTGACCATATTTCCACATTTTTAATGATCCTTTAGGTTTCCTCCTCTGTGAAATTCCTGATTTCATTTGTCTATCTTTTTAAAGTTAATCTTTTTTTCTTATATTTGCAGGTGTTTTTGTAGATATTGGAAGCCAGTCCTTTTGTCCCATTGCAGACCAAAAAGTAAATTCCAAAGATCTCTGTAGAATGTGGATTACTTGAGAGAAAATGATAAAATGATAGTGAAGAACCTCAAGACCACAACATGTATGAGTGTTTCCATATTTGTTCCTGTTAGCCTCAGAGCAAGTCTTCATAAGTATGTTCCAAAACAGGGATACTGCTGGGGGGCCACCTTGGAAAGCCCTCTCAGGAGTTTTACCAATGTGCTTGCAAATTCATAGAAATTATATCATTTTGTTCTGATCACTTGTGTAATAATAATTCAGCTTTGAGCGAGTGTGCTCAAGTGTCACACTATAAGATATTTCTAGTGGGCAGTTATAAACCTGTACCATAGCATGTTTTGGGTCTTTAAAAGACCCACTGGAACTAGACTTTTCTCTCAGTAATAAGCAGCGCTAGATCTCACTACTTCTTCTATACCACAACCAACACCCATTCTGTGGCTTGATTTTAACTTTGCTGATGGTTTCCTTGTTGGTTTAGAAATGTAAACTTTAAGTAAATCATATTTATCATTTTATCTTTTGTACTTTTTCTTCTGTGAAACCTTCCCACTTTTATTTCATAATGACATTTTCCTATATTTTCTTCTCAATGTTTTAAATACTTAGTTTTCATATTGAGATCTTTATTCTGAAATATATTTTATATATAGTATGATGAAAGAAATATAACTATTTTTTCCTCTATGGATTGTCAATTTATTTCAGTACCATTTATTGACTAGTTCAACTATCATTTTTGTAATGGCAGTTTTCTTGCTATATCAAATTCTCACGTAAGTTTATGCATGCTTCCCTGTCTTCTGTTCTACTTCATTTGTGTCTTTGGTCCTCCCTGCACCAATATCATGCTATTTTTGTGACCATTGTTAAGTAAGTCTTGATATCTGGTAAGTTACAACTAGTACCTATGTAAATGTTAATTCACTTTAAATTTTGTATATAGGCTTATCTAATCTACAAAAAATACCATTGTACTTCTTCAGTACAACTATTTATTTTTCTTGTCTTATTTCATTGGTAAGTATTTTCAGTACAGTGTTGATTATAGAAGAGGTGATCCATGTCTTGTTGTCATTTTAAAGGGAATGTTTCTGCTATTTTGACATTAATGTTTGCTTTATTTTTAAATTAACATTTGTTATATTAAAGAAGACTTTTTTCCATTTCTGGTCTGCTAATAGTTTTAATAATGAATGATGATTGCATTTAAACAAATGCTTCTCCTGCATGTTGAGATTAATATGTTTTTTCCTTAATTTCATAAATTGCTTGCTTTCATAAATCATTAAAAAATATTCTAAATGTTAAGCTATCCTGACATTTCTGGGATAAGCCCTATTTTATGCCATATTTAAAAAAAAAAAGAAACAGGTGGTGTTGAATTTGTCAGGCTTTTATTTGGGATTATTGGATTATATGTTTATAAGTATTCAAAAATCACCTTATTAGAAAGGCTTTCACTGGCCATCCTTATAAAAGAACAGATTTTCCCCATCCATTACTCTATTTCTGTACTCTCCATTCTTCTCTCCATAGTAATCATCACCTGACATATTGTATATGTACTTGTTTATTATCTGTCTCCCCCAAGAGAATATAAATTCAGAGGGAGCAGACCTTTCATTTGTTCACTGCTCTTCTGTATAACATGAGCAGAATATTTGTTTCATGGACTAATGCACTTGAGATAATTAATTATTGTATGTAAATGAATTAGTTAATGTATAAATGAGTGCTATTAGCCCTTTTATTCTTTTTTCTGTCATTGTCTAATTTTGATATTAAGGTTATTACAACTTCATAAAATTAATTGGGCAGTTATGAAACATTTCATATAAAGTATAATTACTCCTTAGGATTTGATAATGTGTAGTGCTTTTGGATAGGTAGAACATGATGAATGAATGACTTGGTTTCTTTAATGTTACGCTTATCTTTAGGTTCCTAAAAAATTCTTCTTGAGCTATTTTTGGTAGTTAATATTTTTCAATAAAATTGTTGCTGCTGTCTACATTTTCAGATTAATTGGTATATTAGTTTATTATTGATGCTGCAACAAATTATTACAAACTTAGTGGCTTAACACAAATTCATTATTTTATAGTTCTGGAGGTCAGAAGTCTAAAATGAGCAGTCAGGGACTTTTCCAGTTCCCAGAGATTGCCAGCATTACTTGGCTCACTGCCCCAGGTCTCTCTGACCCTCCTACCTCCTTCTTGTAAGGACCCTTGTGATTTCAGTGGACTCACCTGAATGATAATTCATGATACTCTTCCCATCTCAAGATCTTTAACTGAATCACATCTGCAAAGTCCCTTTTGCCAAATAAGGCTAAAATTTTCACAGGTATTAGGAATTAGGATGTGGACATCTTTTGGAGGGCCATTATTCTATACTTGCCACAAATGGCATCATATTTTTCATTGTATTTGTTCTTCTTTTTCTAGATGTTGCCTTTTTTCATTTCAAAATGCATTTATTTCCTCCTGTATCACTTTCTCTCTTAACCAGTTTGTCTATTTTGTATTTTATTTGTCTGTCTTATTAACTATACCCTGAACAACTCTGGCAGGGGTGGAGGGTTTATTGTAAAGGTTGGAAAGGATGGTCAGCCATACTGGCAGTTGTAATCAAGTTCATTTCCGCCCACCTGGCATTTCCCACTAGTTCATCAAACAAAACAAAACTACTTTCTCTGTACTCTGAGCGTTCTGAGTAACCCTTGTTAGCATTCCTCCTAACTCAGTGTTAAAGGGAATGGTGCATCCTGGACATTTTCACTCAGCGTCCCACTGTCGGAACTGAAACCTTGGAGCTTCCTTTCTCTGGCGTCTCAGCTCTTGGAAATACAAGGCGAGCGGTTCACCTCGCTACTCCCTCGGGGCCGAGGCCTGGGCATGCGCACCCGCCGCGGCGGATTGGACGCGAGAGCACGGGGCTCTGGGACCTGTCAAGCTGGTTCCGACATCTAGGGAATTAACGGGTCCCGCCCATCTCTAGCTCCGCGCCTCCGCCCTTGTTCCCTCTCGGCTTCGAGCTCCTACGAGTGAAAGCCGCTACAAGGGGCTTGAATGAAACGTGTGTGGGTTTAGTGAGTCGTAAACCACCAGGGAATCCAGTCTCCCCACAAACCAGCCTCTCTCGGAGGAGGCAGAGGAGGGGGAGGAAGCAAGGAGCCGAGCGCTGGGTCTCGCCCGCGCGCGCAGCGACTGGAGCGGCGGGGAGAGGCCGGGCCACCTCCCCCTTTCCGGCCATGCACCGCCTCGCCCGCGGCGGTTCCAGGCACCACACTCTCCGCCAGGGTTGCGCCTGCTGTCGCAGCAACCAGCTCCTTTGGCCGCCGGCACCGTCCACCGAGGAGCAGCGCCCGCCCTCCCCGCCCCCACCGCCGATTCCCTTGTCCGCGAGGACGCGCCGCCCTGCAGCCCGCGCCGCCCCCTGGTCAACTTTGAGCAGGAGGAGAAGCAACTTTGACAGTGGCCGCGGGTTTGGAATCCCGCTTCTCCTCGGCAGCGATACCCTCTCAAGTCCCTGTGGTTAGGTGGGGCAAGAGTTTCCGCGGCGCATCTGCGCGGCGTCGGCTGTTGGCTACCTGTTTCCAGCGAGCCGGGAGCGGGGTTGTGGCTGCCAGTCATCTGAAGAAGGGCAACTCGTTTTTCTCTCCCTTTAGCGACCTCGGCTTGCAACTGGATAAAGCGGTATTGAAAGGGTGTAAAAAGGCAGAGCAACTGTTATCAACTGGATAAAGCGCTATGGGAAGGATGTAAATAGGCAGAGCGACTGTTACCAAGAAGGCAACCACCCAAAGGCAGGGAGGAACCTGGGGCTTGGTCCGGGCTTCTCCCAGTCGCAACATTAATCAACTGTCAGGTGTTGTTGCAACTTTTCAAGGTCAGCCACCGGGAGCAGCGATTCCCTCTCTGAACCTTGGGGATACGCAGCGCTCGGGTTGGATTTGGCCGAGAAATGCACGGAAAGCCAAAAGAGGAAGGCTTGTAGAGGGGGAGGGTTTGAGACCCAAGACCCATCCCCCAACCTCCCCGTAAGCTCCCGTCCCTCGCTGCCGGGGCGGGGGTGAGTTGTGACATGTGTCTAACTCTCAGCAGCAACTTAGGCAGCAGGTGTCGGTCCTAACCAGGAACCGCGGCTGCCGGGTGCGCCCTCACCGAGCCATGCGGGCCCCGGGCGCGCCTCTCGTCCGCACCTTGCGGCTGCTGCTTCTGCTACTGCTCAAGGTTTCTGCCTCGCCTGCCCTCCCGTCCGCTCCATTGCCCAGGAACGAAACTTGCCCGGGGCAAAACTGTTCACCTGCACTGAGCCAGCGTCGCAGCAGGGACGCGTGGGGACTGGGAAATTCTGCAGAAGACCTTCTGCTAACCCGTGCGCCCAGGGAGGAGGAGCAGGCGGCAGCGGTGCGGGCGGCGCCCTTGTGGAACCTAAGGGCCTCCCGGAGCGGTGACCCAGGTGCGGGAAGAGGGGCTGAGGCGTGGGCCGCGGAACCTTCGGGACCTCCAGCCAGGTCGTCTGGAGCCTGGAGGTGGAGAGGTGCCCGGGGTCAGGAGCCCCCTGGAACTTTGGAGAGAGGGAACCCTCCGGCTCTCCAACTCTTCCTTCAGAACTCAGAGGGGAAAGAGAAGGGTCCCAGAGGCGCTGGTATTTCTGGGCACAGTCAAGAGCAGAGTGTGAGGACAGAACCCGGAGCCAGCGACCTTTATTACTGGCCAAGGAGAGGCGGGAAACTCCAGGGTTCCCACCACGACACCCCACCCAAGATGGTCAATGGACCGTCGGGGCACGAAGGGCGGACGATCGCACCCCCTGGCAGGGCTCTGGCCCAGAATGGGTCCTCAGGGGAAGGGGTCCACGAACGCGGGGGTTCTCGCCGGGGGAATAGCACAAACCGGCGCTTGCGACTGAAGAACCCCTTCTACCCGCTGACCCAGGAGTCGTACGGAGCCTATGCAGTCATGTGTTTGTCTGTGGTGATCTTCGGGACGGGCATCATTGGCAACCTGGCGGTGATGTGCATCGTGTGCCACAACTACTACATGCGGAGCATCTCCAATTCCCTCCTGGCCAACCTGGCCTTCTGGGACTTTCTCATCATCTTCTTCTGTCTTCCGCTCGTCATCTTTCACGAGCTGACCAAGAAGTGGCTGCTGGAGGACTTCTCTTGCAAGATAGTGCCCTATATCGAGGTAATGCCCTCCAGAGGGTCTCAAACTACTGGCTTTACCCGTTTCTGGGATTTATAGCATCAGAACAGCTATGCCTCGCACATACCTAGCTGATGAACCCCTTTACTTTTTTTCTGGGTCCCTCTTCCATTTCTCTTCTCAATCTTTGAAAAAGAGAGGCAGCTTTGTTGGCTCACCTTCAAACTCATCTGCTCCTGGATTGTGAAATGATTATGGTCTCATCATGTATAGAATTATTTATTTACATTTTAAATTTCTCTCGCTGAATATGGCATTCGTATATATTTCTGATTTGGCAGCTATCAGAGATTCTAGGGTTAATAAATAGCCAGTCTATGGTTGTCATTACCAGGACTCAGCAACAACACAAAACCATGTATTGTTTATTGAGTAGTACTGCAACATGCTTTTCCCCCCATGAATATTATTGAATTTTTCTTAAATACCAAAATGGAAATTTTTATTTAACAAAGGAAATCTGCCTTTGTCAATTGGCTTCATGATATATTAATAACCTCCCAAATTAGTTTGTGTCCATTGGCTGTCTGCCATGCCAGCCCCTCTAAATTCTTATGTCATTTCTTATTTCTCTCCTTTTCCTTCTCAATTTCTTAACAGTTTTATTGATTTTATAGGAATGAGCTTAAGCAAAATAACACTTTGGCTATTGTGGCACAGAATTCATATATATACATTCTCAAAGTATATAATACATACTTGTCATTTGTTAAGATGTAATGGATTGGTCTTTATTTAAGGGTTGACTAAGACTAGAACATTTTCTTAAAAAGAAGGGAGCATATAATAGGTTCCAAACTTTGGAAACAAAAATATTGCTGAGTAAAATTTTATTGTTTCATCTTACAGCTAGTGTCCTGAACCGTTATTATGGTAGTTGGAATTTGCTCTGTAAATGGCCTCTCTTTAAACACCAGCTCTTGGAAGGATCCCAAGTGCTTTGTTGCCAGTTGTGTTTGTAGCCAGCTGGCCCTTGATTTCCTCCATTCAGACTGCCCATTTCATTTATGGAAGCAGAAGAAGGGAAACTGTAAATATTCCAGAGCCCCTGATCCTGTCTGGCACCAGAGCCAGTGACACTATGTTCAACATTGTTCCAGGGCCTAAAGCTAGGGGATAAGTAAACAGAAAACAGTACCTACTTAGAAGAATCAAGGGAAGAGACAGTAAATAAGACCCTCTGTTATCCTGGCAGGGATCAGATGCAGAATCATTCCATGCTGACTAAATCAGCTGTTGCTACTTTACCAAGACCTAGGGTTTCTCTTGTTGCCAGGCTCCAAATAGCTCTGAAATATCTAATTTTGGGGGTAGACAGTTTTTGAATTGCAGGGGATGTAGCTGAATTTATGTAGGAGAAATATCTATCAATTGCCTTTTCAAGGCCAAGATTTAAGATTTCTTTATTGTTTGCTGGAATAATGCAGAAGAAATTGACATATGCAAGAACGAGACAAAAGTAAACTACAGGGTGAATAGGAGAGTTACCCCCAGTAACAGAGAAGTGTAGTGTCTTGTCCAAAATGTACTGGGCATGATGAAGCCTTTATACAGTTGAGGAAAAAACAATGTAAAGAGGACAAAACAAAAACAAAAACAAAAAAACCTGGGGAAAGGAAAAAAAAAAAGTTTACCCATTTCTTAAAAAAAAAAAAAAACTTTAAAAGAAAGGAATCCATCCAAATTCAGAAAAGACTATAAAAACTTTGGTTAGTTTATGAGACCTATCAGTTTTGAGTGATGGTATTTATCATGTATGTCTTTTAATTTTCTTTCTCTCTAACTCTGAGGATTTTTAAAAAAAATGTATGTTTTCATTTTTATTTCATTTTTAAATTTAATTCTCTGCTCCTTAAGATTTTTTTACCTTTCTTATTATTAAAACAACTATTGTTATTTTTTTCTTTCTGCATTTCCCCCCTTCTTTATAGCTCTGCTTTTTATTTTAGTTATCAGTACTACACTTTATTTTCCTCAGAGAAGCAAAGGTTAGAAAAAATATTTACTAATTTTTTTCTTTAAAAATTAGACTGTAATATACATTTTGACTGTTAAAGTAATGAATGAAAATCTTAAGATGTAGTGTTTCTACATTTCTATCCTATTCTTCTGAAATAATTTTATAATGCATTAGTATGTTTTGTGGAAATAATTATTGGATAGTAATATCAGCTCTGTAATTCCTGATGATGAGAACAGGAAATACAATCCAAATTTCAAAGTCAAACATTTCTGCCTCTAGGAGGCACGTTATTTTCACAGAAGAGAGATTTAGTGCCTGTTCCATATCCTGTTCCCAAAGGAACAGACCCAAATGTGGACGTTTGGTTTGCAGGAACTTTACTGGGACATGTGCTCATCTTCAACACCTAGTAGGGAATGAAGGAGGCAGGACTGGGCAGAGGGAGGAGTTGAACTGTGATCCAGATGCCAGAGTCCTCCGCTGACACCACAGGACCTCCCTGGCTGGAGGGCCTTGCCGAATGTCCTGAATTGAGGCAAGACAGCCCAGACTTTTTGTCTCCTGAGGGACCAGTCACTGGATGGAAGTTGCTTCCAGGAAGAGGCCATAACCTTGATCTGGGTGGATGTCTCTAGAGGGCAATTCCTAGAGAGGGATGCACCTGAGAACCACCAGCCTCCAAGAGTCCTACCACCCGGGGGGAATCAACACTTCATACCTGAAGGAATTGGGAGGGGGGCAATCTGGGTCAGGACCCGTGGGCTACACCCCAGTGGCTTTTGAATTCTCAGGTTAAATTAGAACCAGATGGCACTCTGATCCAACCCCCTGATTTTAAAGATGAAACATGAGGCCCAGAGAGGAGAAATGATCATCCTAAGCACTTATACCTGGTCAGTGGCAGCCAGACCCTCAACTCGTTTGCTTATTAGATAAACATCTATGAGGCAAGAATGTCCAATGAGTGTTCTCTTTTTATGCCTGCTCCTTGCCATCTTTTAAAAAAGATTTTTATATCCAATGGGTAGGGAAGAAATAAGCCCAGTTAACATCATTTGCTATATGATGAAATTTATAACTTTTTATATTCTTAAGTTTCATCTTGCTTCTCATAAATTAACAGTAAGTTCCAGAGTTGGTAACTCACTAAATTTTTAAAAACTGCAATCATCTGAGTCAATTGCCCTTTTTAATGTGTCAAAGGTGATTATTTTAGTGATGAAATTAAGCTATGTAGGTTATATTTTTATATTCTTAAAATCACAAAGTGCTTTAGACTGGTAAAAGACTGCAAATAATAAACTTTCTCAAAAATCTTCTCCCCACCAAATCTTTTTCTTCTTGGCCAAACACTTCTGAAAATTATCTGACGTTTTATCTCTTCTTGTGATCTAGATTTTACCTTCTCTTCACTTTTTACTTATATTTATTTGTTGGCTTTTCTTTTTTTTTTAACCACACATCTTATTAATGATTTATAATGTATGATTTACCTTTCTGATAGTAATCTGTTTCATCTTTTCCAGTTTTTATTTTTTAATATTTCTTAGTTATTTTAAACTTTTATTCACAATTAATTTTTATTTTTTATTAAGGTATAATTGACATATAACATTATATTAGTTTTAGGTGTATGACATAGTATGATTTGGTATTTGTTTAATTGTGAAATGATCACTACAATAACTCTAGTTAGTATCCATCAACTTACATAGTTATAACATTCTTTTTTCTTATGATGAAAGCTTTTGAAATCTACTTTCTTTTGTAACAACTTCCAAATATGTAATACAGTAATATCAACTATAGTCACCACATTGTACATTACATCCCCATGACTTATTTTATAACTGGAAGCTTGTATCTTTTGATACTCTTCAAGAACCCCCAGCCTCTATCAACTACCAATCTCTTCTCTGTATCTATGAGCTTAGTTTTTGTGTGTGTGTGTGTCATGTTTTTTTTTTAATTCCACATATAAGTGAGATCATATGGTATTTGTCTTTCCCCATCTGATTTATTTCATTCAGCAAAATGCCTTGAGGTCTCTCTATGTTATTGCAAAGGCAAGATCTCATTCTTTTTTATGGCTGAATAATATTCCAGTGTATGTATATATGTGTGTGTGCCTGTATATATGCAAATATACACACATACATATGTACATACACTACATTTTTTTCATCTATTTGTCCGTCCATCAGTGGACACTTGGGTTGTTTCCATATCTTGGCTATTGCAAATCATGCTGCAATGAACATAGAGTTGCATATCTTTTCAAGTTAGTGTTTTCATGTTCTTCAGCTAAATACCCAAAAGTGGAATTGCTAGATCATATGATAATTCTATTTTTAATTTGTTTTAAGGTTTTATTTATTTATTTGACAGAGAGAGAGCACCAGCAGGGGAAGCAACAGAGGGAAAGGGAGAAGCAGGCTCTCCACTGAGCAGGGAGTCCAATGTGGGGCTCAATCCCAGGACCCTGGGATCATGACCTGTTAAGCAGATGCTTAACCAACTGAGCCATGTAGGCACCCCTTTAAATTTTTGAGTAATCTCCATTCTGTTTTCCATAGTAACTACACTACAGTTAATTTTATTAATCTTCAGAAATGTTCTCAATTTTCTCTCCTGTCTTCCCATCTGCCTTCTTTACTTCTACCATAGTTCTTTTTTTTTCCCACACAGCTTGAGTATTAGCATAATCTTAAGGAGATAGTGGAATTTTGGGGAGAGTTGGGTTTGTGTAGAAAAATAGGAGGCATTTCTTCAGCAGAAATTGCATATCTTTGCAATTTACATTCAACTCTTATTTTATTTCAATTTGTTGGCATAAGGCTTGGGGAGAGTAGCCAGCTTCCAGGGTCTGTTGCTAGAAAGTAGTTTTATCATATTTAATGTTGCTATGAGTGGAAACATACTGGGAAATGTTGTAGTTGATAACTTCTCTTTTTCTATTCCAGGATTCTGATGCCTTTGTAGCCTAGTGGTAAGTCCCTTAAGGATCAAGGGCAGATGGAATGGTAGGAAAAGGGGATAGGAGAGAAGAGAATCTGAGTGGATGGTGGCCATCCTAATAGATACATCATTTTCAACTGGCTTATCAAGTAGTCACCAGAAAAAAAAAAAAAAAAAAAAAAAACAAGAAATAAAAAACAAACAGAACTATACTCAAAGTGATAGTTGTATGTGAAAAGAGATGGGTAAGGGAGAGGGAGGGAGAGAGATGGATATATATGGAGGTCTGGGTGTGGACTGCAGTAGGAGACTGGCATAGGAGTTCCCTATCACGCCATTCCTTTAAGAATCTTACAAATGATTAAAGCCAAATGATTCAGGCACTAAATGTGGCAACTGGAACAGATCTTTGCTCATTACTTGATGAAAGCCAGCCAGTCAGTGTATCATCTGATTCAGATCCACCGCTAAATATTTATTTTTATTTGGACATTAATTGGAAGTTTTGAATTAGGGAGGGGGAAAAGGAGAGGGAGAGAATCTTAAGCAGGCTCCACACCCAGCACAGAGCCTGAGGCAGGGCTCAATCTCACAACCCAGAGATCATGACCTGAGCCAAAAACAAGAGTCCTATTCTTAATCAACTGAGCCACCCGGGCGCCCCTAACTGGACTTTTATTTTACTGGGATACAAGATTCCTGCATCAGGGTAGAGGATGGATAAAGGGAATGCATCTCACCAGGGCTTCTGGACCAGGGATGATTTGGGAAAGATCTACAATGTTTTGTGAAGAAAAGAGCCAGATTATCCAATGGCATTAGAAATACTGGTTTTAAACTGAGTGAAACAGATGGCTGTTTCATTGCCTTAGACTGTAGTTAGAACTGATAGGTAAGAAAGGAAGGGTTCTGGAAGCTGAAGATGTTTTACCTTCCAGGTATGCGATGCCACACAGAGTTCCCTAGAACCCCTACACTCAAGTAATAGCATATTTATCATGACAGATGGTAAATTCACTTGAGTTGTGGATTAGCTATTACATATTCTGATGGACTTTTAAGTGGAAACTTACAGTTTTATGAGCAATTTGAAAGTCACTAATAATATTCTCAGGGAAAACAAACTCAATGTATGCAAATGGTGCTCAACAAATATTTTATGACTTCCCGTTAATCCCTTTATAATCATTTCCTACATTCCCATGGAAGTAAAAATATTTAGCTGATGACTTTTGCAGAAAAAGATTTAAAAAGTTATAGAACGAGTTCTTATTTATAATGCCATTTATTGAACAGTGTATGGTGAAGTTTACTGAATTTGGGTTCTATATAAGAAATAACTTTTGATGATATTCAAATATAAAATTTAAATAATTTCCTTAACTAGTGACTATACTGAGAATGTCATTCTTTTCTAAATCTTGTCAGTGAAGTACACAGAGAAATGGATTTTTCTTTACTTCCCCTCTAGAGATACTTGCTGGCATTCAGCTTGGAAGGATTATACGCAAAACAGCAGCACCCAATAACTGATTAAAGAATAGTTTGAATAATTCATTATTTTCTATAATCCTTTTCCATATATGTCATCATTCATTCATTTATTTACTATCCATTTATTCATCAAACATTTATTGAGCTTTTCTACTCTGTTGGATATGATAATAGGTAGGGATGGGAGTAGAAGGAGTGGGAGTAAAGGAGGGAAAGTTTCCAGAGATGAATAACATAGATGCATTACTGCTTTTAAAGTTATGGAGAAGTAAAGTAATGTTCTACAGTGTAATAAGCACTATACTAGAGGTTAAAACAAGGCATTATGGAAGGTCAGGAGTGGGTCCTGGAATAAGTCAGCTCACAGTTGTACTTATTAGGGAAAACTGTGCTCACTTCAAGGGAACTGTACTTACTTCAAGGGAAAACGGTGCTCACTCTTAATTATTTTTCTATTATATTCCTATTATTAGTCTTTATAAATTCTATACAGCCTAGATCCGTGGTGAAGAGATAAAAATATGAAAATCTTTTGATTCTTGCTTTCTTGTTTTCTCAATCTTTTGTGGGATAGGAACCCAATAAGAATCATTGGCAAGATAATTTGGCAGATGGGACAGCTCTAGAAATTTCATTTGGAACACAAAATTCTGAATTATTATTTAGAATACAATGCCTATGATGACTGTCTCTGCTTTGGAATTATTAGTCCTTATTAGCCATAAGGAATTACATAAGTCAAATTTTAAAATTTACTTAAATGAATGGTTCATCTAACAGTGTTATAATAGTACATTTAATTGAGTCCTATTCTTCTGAAAATCTCAAAAATGTACCTATTATTTAATTTGACCTTAGAGGGGTGCCTGGGTAACTCAGTCAGTTAAGTGTCTGCCTTTACCTCAAGTCCTGGGATTGAGTCCCCCATTGGGTTCTCTGCTCAGTGGGAAGCCAGCTTTTCCCTCTCCCTCTCCCTCTCCCCCTCCCCTTGCTTGTGCGCTCTCTCTCTCTCTCAAATAAATAAATAAAATCTTTAAAAAAATTAATTTGATCTTAGAGAACCTAGGAAGAAAGGCTGAAAAGGGAGAAAGGTTAAACCCTATTATAGATATCTTAGACCCTGTTATAGAAAGGGAAGCATAAACAATAGACTTTCTCAAAATTGGATTGATCTTTCAAGCACAAAATCAGAGTGAGGACTTATCCTGAGTTCCCAAGAACTGCCAAGGTATCTGGTTATATCAACAAAGCATCCTTCAACAGCAAAAAGGATGCAAGTATGTCTGGGAAAGCAAAATAGATCTGGGTTTATGATTTCCAGGCTGAGTAGGTGAAGGTCTATCCACCTTGCCTTTTACCCTTATGCTACATGGATCTTGATAGAATGTTTCCACCTTTACTAGCTCTTTACTAGATTTAACAGTGTCACATTGGAAGCCCAGGGATCTGTGTCTGGAGTGTGGACTATGTGCAGAAAGGGAGGGGCAGGCTGCTCTCAGGTGAGATTTGTCTCTGGCATTGCACTCCTGCTCCCTCCCTCTGGGGACCCTCTGGTCCTCTTACTTCCCAAGAATTGACCTACCTAAGTCCAGTAATTAACTCAACCTTGTTGCCAAGACTAACTCTTAAGTATCCTAATTAGAATGATATTCTTTGTGCCAGAGGAGATGATCTCATTTAAAATTTCAAGGTAGAATGGAGAATGGGGTTGCTGCAATCTCAGATATGGGTCTCTCTATTTGAAAAGTAGGTATACATACTTTCCATAAAACTTCTATAAAACACAGGATATATAATCACACTGCCAGGCTTGTTCCTGAGACAGAATACTTTTCGTTCGTGAATTTATGATAGTTTTTAATGTTATTTATCAGCACACTTGAATGGTTATAGCATTAACAAGACCAAGGTCAGTGAACTAATCCAGGACTGGAATGAGTCATTTTCATTAGGTCCATGACTGTGTTTCAGGGCTGCCATTTTTTACTTTCTGTTCAGCACTCCCCACCCCCAGGGCCTTTTCTCCTCCCTTCATTGTCTTCTCCTGGGTTCAAATCTCTCCTATATGAGAAAAGCATCTGTTAACTCACAGCAAGCTTTGAGATTTAGAGATACATGCCTTTTATAGGAGGGGTGAAGGAAGAATTTTATTTTTAATAATAAGAATAATTAAGAATAATTAATAATAAAAATTAATTTTATTATTACTTCCTTAATAGACTACCAAGGGTGGAATTTTGATTAAGAGCAGAGAAATTTTGTCTTAAAATATTATTTCTTGGTGTCATTCAGATCATAATTACCCAACCACAAATGGATGAGGAATGTGTTTTTAGTTTAGGTTTACTGTCATGCAGACTAATATCATTAAGAGCAAAGGAAAACTGGTGAAAATTTATCACTGTTCTTTGGAAACTCATCAGAACCTCTAGGTGAATAGCAGAAATTCCAGGTCACTTTAAGATTGATTAGAAACATTACAGTAATACCAAGGACGATGGGCGTGGGATAAATACTATTATTGAGAATAAATAGATTCCTTAAGATCTGTTGATTTCAATAGCGTGCTTCCCTCTTAGGTCAAATGATGTTAATCTTGTTTTATACTAATGAGCATTGACATATTTACAACCAAATTATAATGTTTTAGACCGTTGTAATTTTTTTTGTCTCCAAAAGAAATATATTGTGCTGCAGAGGTCAGGTGTCACAATTGGTAGGAAACTTTATGTCAAGGTGGGACTATAAAAGTAAAGAAAGATTTTTAAAATCAATACAAGTTTGGAGATGGTATGTTAGCTTTTAAATAGTCTCAATTGTTTTTAAAATAAGGGAGAGCATGTTACCAAGCTTAAGCAAGAGGGTGGAAGGTGGAGAATGAGATATAAGGACAGCTGATGCCTTCAAATATTTTGTTTTTCCATGACATTGAGTATCAAGTATAGATGAAATATGTTGGGTATCATTGAAACAAATGGATATATATGATATGTGGATGTGTCATATTAAATCTAATTTTGAAAAAGGGAAGACGCCTTCTCTTTGACTGTGGAAGAGTGGCTGTAAATAGCTTTATTTCATTTTAGAGATCCATGCATGTTTGTAAGGGGTGAGGCAGATCTCTTCCACTCACTCTGTTTTGGTTTGGAAACACTAATGGAAGTGTATTCCTACCCTAGGATCATGACTTGCATGCATTCTGAAATGAAGACCTTTTGATAAAGACCATCTTATTCACAGCAGAGACTCTGATAAACACGCTCTCCCCACTGGTGATCAAAGAAGTGTCTTTCCTGGAGAAGTTGCCCTGCAGTGCTGCAAGGATAAGGATTATGGAAAATGCAAGAGGAAGCCAAAGGCATACAAACTCAAGCCATTTAGAGTTTCAAAGGAAACTCTACCCTGGGCTCCTCCTGCTTTTTTCCTGACTGATTGTTAGGCCTGTAACCACAGACTTACAATAGATTATCATTCATGGCCCAAATGAATGGGTTTTCTTAACAATAATGCCCTTGTTTTGTGAGTTACTTGTATACAAAGGACAGCACAGAAATAGATGTACTTAAACATCTTTTCGAGGTAAAATATAAGTTAGGCTGTAGTATAGTTGTCATGACTTTGGTTAGAAATTTCCCTATTTTATAAAAATCAGTGTATTCTAGTTCCATCACTGTACTGAAGCATGTTGACTCAATTTCATATGAAAGAAATTTTGCTTGGAAGTACATTGGTCTTCCCCCCCCCATCATTATTATCACTGATTTATATCAAAAGTTTAGCAAAAGATACTGTTTGTTTGGTAAGAGTTGTACCTTCATAGCTTCCTCTTACTGGAAGTGGTTTCTTATGAGGCACCTGGGTGGCTCAGTTAGTTAAGCGTCCAACTCTTGATTTTGGCTCAGGTCATGATCTCAGGGTTGTGAGACCTGCCCTGGGCTCCACGTGAGGCATGGAGCCTGCTTGAGATTGTCTCTCTCCCTTTCCCTCTGCCCCTCTCCCACTATCTCTATTTTTCTCTCTCTTTCCGTCTCTCTCTAAAAAACAAAAAATATAATACTTAAAAAAACAATTTCTTGTTTGTCTGTCTTCAGTAAGCTTCTGAGAAATGGAGCAACAGCTGTAACATAGCTCAGGGTCTTCCTGCCAAGATCCTTACTTACGGTTTTCCATAAAGTGTCCAATGTGTTCTTTCTTCCTATCATTTTGAGTGAACGGGAATTTAATGTAGTACAAAGTGAATACGGTGGCTCAGGTTTTCTCATGGCCTGATGTTCGTATTGAAGTAGAACTTGGACAGTGGGAAGAATACTTTGGCACCACAGCTGCTGCTTTCCCACCTGAGTACTCAGGTCGGGACTCTGTCCCATGCCTGGACACCATGCTACAGGTGGCCCAGCGGCCAGTAGCCTCACCGCTGCTCTGGCTTTTGACTGGGTCGGGGCTGACGGCACTGCACCGTTGTTCCTCTGGGATACAGGGATGAGCAGGACATTGGGGTATGAAAGAAGGATTTTAGAATTGTTTATTTTGATTCTCTTTGCTTGTGTATTTTGATGCCAACACCCTCAAAATGCTCTATATCTCTCTTCCCCAAATAGTTAAGAAGTTCTGCTTCTAGCTTTCCTTTGCTCTTGATTCTCAAAATTAATACTCCTGTCTATTAGAGAAGTGTTTATAGTTCTGCTTTTGTGGACGTTAATTATTTCTCCCACTGCAGTTTAATTAATAGGAGCCTGCATCTTACTCATTCCATCTCTCCGGATGTTGCTTCCAAAAAACTACCCCTTACTAGATTTACTCCCAAGAGCAAATTTCTTAGTAACATTGAATTTTAGCAATCAGATATGGTCATTAAATGCAGAAGATCCAGCATTTATGACACAGTTTTATAATTGCATATAATTGCCCTATTCATCTGGGTAGAATTTCCAATGAGCTGTAAATAAACAAATATAGTTAAAAATTGTGATTGAAATCTTCCCATGTTACCCCAACATTTAGCAATTTTAATTGCATGGGTAGATTTTGTGTCAGAAAAAGCAGAAATTAGCCCACACCCATGATCCAGATGATTTTTATCAATTAATTTCTGAGGTTGATTCTTTATAAAGGTTTAAAGCCTTTATAAATAATTTGGGAAAGTACTAAGCAGGAGCTTTGTACCTTTCTTGCTCTTTCACATCATAAAATCATGTGCAGAAGTGAATTTGCAGAAAACTATCTGAAGTAATAGCACTGCAGGCGGTGGCAGCAGGAGGGAGGAGAGATCTAGGACTGGCCTTTGGGCTGCGGTTGCTGTTGGCAACAATGTAGTAAGCATTATCTGCATTTGGGGCAGCTTTTTTCCTCAGAGGCCCTAGCTCTTGTGACCTTCCTGCTTCAGCTGGCTCCTAGCTGAGGAGAACACCTTCAGAGAGAAGTACGATTTGACAACAGGAAGCTGGGTCCAGAAGCCTCCTGCAATGTGTGTATGAAACCTGGGAAGCTTCCCTCAATCTGTGATGCCTCGAGAGGACGACAGCTCAAACGTGTTCTTTCAAACACATTTGGTGCTCAGTCCAAAAGCTTTCGGGAATATGGCTGAAGAACTAAGCATCTTCATATACAGTACAGTGTAGAATTCCGAGTAAAAGTTGGAGCACATGTAAATCTTGGTTAAAATTTGCCCTGGCTTTTGTTATCATATGCAATGAAATATATATTGAACCTAGAAAACATTTTTTGCTTTTTGAAGCAGCAAACATCTTCTAATTAAAAGTGGATATGCAGGGGCGCCCGGGTGGCTCAGTGGGTTAAAGCCTCTGCCTTCAGCTCAGGTCATGATCCCGGGGTCCTGGGATCGTGCCCCACATCGGGCTCTCTGCTCCGCGGAGAGCCTGCTTCCTCCTCTCTCTCCCTGCCTGCCTCTCTTGCCTACTTGTGATCTCTGTCTGTCAAATAAATAAATAAAATCTTTAAAAAAAGAGTGGATATGCAGCACAGTTTATAAATATCTAAGGAGAGGCAATGTAACACACGCGTCTTAATACATGTCCACCCACATTCATTGGCTATTCCCTCTCATAAAATGCTTTGTAACAGACTGGGAGTTAGGTGTATAAATGCTAGCTCTTGTGATAATTGGTCCAGATTTTTTTTCTAAGATTTTATTTTATTTATTATTATTATTATTTATTTGAGAGAAAGAGAGCAGGAGGAGGGGCAGAGAGAGAAGCAGACTCACCACTGAGCAGAGAGCCCAATGTGGGCTAGATCCTAGGACCCCAGGATCATGACCTGAGCCAAAGGTAGACACTTAACCAACTGAACCACCTAGGTGACCCTGGTCCAGATTTTAAAACTCTGTGTTTAAAAATAAAGAGAGTAATTAGGGAGAAGATGCTATCTCTTGAGTATTACGTGTTCTTTGTAAATAAGGATCGAAAACTACCAAGAAATGGATGTACCAAGCCTCTAAGAGATTGTCTCTCATCAGACTCGCTGGTATTTTTTTCTTACCAAGCTATCATTTCAGTAGAAATGTTATTCATAATTTTAAGAGAGATGCACGGCATAAAGCTCTATAGCTTTGTTATTTGTGGACTGACTCCGGATACGTGGGTGACAGAGAGATGGGCACGAAGATTTGCGTTAGTGAAGAGATGGCACAGAAAGCCTTGCTGAGGATTTGTGTACATTTGATAGTTTGAGGATTTTTTTGGTTTTGTTTTACATTCTTATAGAGGAATGAATCAAAATATTTGAAAAGTATATAAATGTGACGTTTCAAAAACCATAAAATACTGCAATTTCTAAATAATACTTTTGATGCAGACCTTTAGAAAATACCAGTCCTCGGATTTCCATGTAAAGTGTGGCAGTTACGACATTAAGAAGAGTAATAATCTGATCTTAAGACAGCTGCATAGTGTGGACTCAATTTTAGAATTATTTTGAATCTCTGGCATAGAGGCAAAATAAATTTCCATCAAGGTGAACAACTCATTAATTTCAAAGTTAATTTGAAAAAGTTGTGTGGAGGTTGCTTGGGAGATTCAGTCAGGTAAGCATCTGCCTTCAGTTCAGGTCATGATTCCAGGGTCCAGGCATTGAGCCCTATATAGGGCTCCCTGCTCAGTGGGGAGTTTGCTTCTCCTTCTCCCTCTGCCCCACCTTCTCAACTCATGCTGTCTCTCTCTGTCAAATAAATAAATAAAAATCTTTAAAAAAAATAAAGATGTGTATGGAAAGATGACTTTTTATGGCAGTCATACTGGATGGATATATCTTACACTGGTATTTATGGGAAACTTTCCTCAAGATTTTGAACAAGAAACGTGGTTATAAGCTCAACCATGTCATCCTGATCTGCCCTGATCTAGATTGTGAGTCATACTTCTTCTTCAGTTTTGCTTTTCATTCACTTAAGCCCTCATTATATCTCATTTTCAGACTGTCTCCACTAAGAGTTATGAAATAGTCAGGGCTTGGGTGCAATGTTCTTATTTTCTGTAGTGGAACCAGTAGACACTGACTAATGTTTAGCGTGTAAAAAAGGGGAGAACATTTGACATTGGAACTCTCATAGAATCCGTGAGGCAAGTTGCCATCATTTTGGGAAGAGTGACAGCTTGAGTGTAGGAGATAAACAACTAATGTGTTGAGTGTCAAAATTGTTATGACAAATGGTTTTCCTTTTTTCAGCATGATCCCTCTGAGTCCTAGAAAATTAGACAAGAGTATTATATATATGTTTCCTTGCCCCTTTGCCAAGGCATGACCTGTAGCTGTGCTTCTTAAACATTCCCCACTAGCAGACAGAGGAGAGTGAATGCACATACCCAAGAGCCTAGGGTACACCCCAAAACATCCTTTCCATCTAGAGTTTTAGTCTCCTGTTTCATCTTAAACCTCATGAACATTTTACCGTCTACCCTCATTGTCTTTATTTAGATATATAGTGACTACATTGATTAAACATTAAATTACTTCAATTTCCTGTAAATGGCTGAGTAAATCTGATGCTCCCAGATGATTACTGTGTTTATCTTGTGACTTTGAGAACTACCTTCTCCCTTTTGGTTGACTATGACCTCCTTGACGGAAATAATTGTTTCTTGTTCTATATCCCCAGTATCTAGCAGAGTGCTTGGGCCAGAGTCCATAACATTAAATGTATGCTTGTGTTGAATACATGTCTGTGTATCCATTAGAGAGTGTGTAGAATGTTTATAAATATTTTACGGGCTACTGAATGATAGTATGTTTACATTAGGAATATGCATTTATGTTCTCTGTGGAAAAAATATGTACATATTTTTGGTTCTTAACCTTTAGTTGTTGATTTATGTAGTTATTGATTTATTTAGCATATGGGCCATATGCATATAAGAGTTTGGATACAGTGCTCTATGTGGTCAGCATCAAAGAGTTTCCTGATCTGAAATTTTCCTATGGCTGGTACATCTAGATCTTGTATCTGGCTCCTTTTTGCATATTTTCATGGTTATTTTTTATATCTCCTATCTTTTGACATTCTTTCAGTATCTCATATAACCTTAAATTTGATATGTGTATTTATTTCATGATAAATGTACTTTATTTTATGCCTGCCTGATCCTGTAACTTGCTTCTTTTGGCAACATAAGTTCATAGTGATGGATTGTCTCTTGCACATTGTGATTTTTAATTGTGAATCCATGTTCCCTCAAATTTTATCTGCGGATTTCTGAGACCTGGTTTTAAAGTGCATTCTTCCAGAGAAGGTTTGTGTTTTCTTCTACCAAGTGCCTGGGACAATTTAAAACTATATATATATATTTTATATATATATATATATAATATATATATATATATATATTTTTTTTTTTAGCCACATAGATGGTGTGAATTCTGGCCCTAGGCCAGTGTAAATTTGGCCTCCTGGTTAGAATTTGCTCTTCTTTTTCTTATCTCCAGTTCACCTAGATCCAAATCATATAATGCAGACAAGTTTCTCTACTATGTCCCCCTATTTTTTCTCTTTATACCCATGAAGATGTCACTATTCGGGGAGTTCCCACTTCATAAAAGGATCTTTGACTTAATCCTCAATTACACTGGCTCTAGATTTGTTTCCTACCTTTGTGTACTTGGGCACCTGCCCCATCATCTAACGAAAACCAACTTGAAACTCTCATCAGGGTTGGCAGATGTCCCTAGGGCAAGCATGCAACATGGAGGGGGAGGGGTCCGGGACCTGTTTGGCATTTATTTTTTCATTGATTTTGACTCCTGGAGAATTTCCCTTTCTTGTTTTCCATAAGTGCATGCATTTGAAAATATCAAAACACTTTATTTTGCATTTAGGAGAAATTGGAGGAAATCTTTACTAATCTGATTTGTTGGAAATAATAAGGTCTTGAAGGTTTGCTGTGTGGGGGGCATGCTACTGACCCGCACACTGGAAAACATGACCAGCCTTTTCAGTAATGAAAATGGCATACACTCAACTGTCCTTACTCCTTATCTGGACCTTCTGGTGGCAGGCATTTTTGTGGTGACTGAAATTATTGGAGTGTTTGTGCTTTTTTCTAAAATAAATTTGGGGGCGTCTGGGTGGCTCAGTGGGTTAAATCCTCTGCCTTCAGCTCAGGTCATGATCCCAGGGTCCTGGGATCGAACCTCGCATTGGGCTCTCTGTTCAGTGGGGAGCCTGCTTCCCTTCCTCTCTCTGCCTGCCTCTCTGCCTACTTGTGATCTCTGTCAAATAAATAAATAAAATCTTAAAAAAAAAATAAAATGGCATTGGACTAGCTGATCCTTATGGGTCCTTCCAACTGTAAAATTTTTTGACTCCATGACCCTTGGACCACTACATTTCTTTTTTTTTTCCCCCTCCTATTTTTATCTTCATAATAATTCAGCTAGAGTCACCAACCCAATTACAGATGCCTCATTCCAGGAAATTGTTTGTTTGTTTTCTGTTTTGCTGATCTGTATTTACTGCCTCGTGTTATGATCTTTCAGAGATCACCCAGAAAAATGTGTTCTGTGTTCCTCCCACAGGTCGCTTCCCTTGGAGTCACTACCTTCACCTTATGTGCTCTGTGTATAGACCGGTTCCGGGCAGCCACCAACGTGCAGATGTACTATGAAATGATCGAGAACTGTTCTTCGACAACTGCCAAGCTTGCTGTTATATGGGTTGGTGCCCTACTGTTAGCGCTTCCAGAAGTTGTTCTCCGCCAGCTGAGCAAGGAGGATTTGGGATTTAGTGGCCGAGCTCCTGCAGAACGCTGCGTTATCAAGGTCTCCGCAGATTTACCAGACACCATCTACGTTCTAGCCCTTACCTATGACAGTGCAAGACTCTGGTGGTACTTTGGCTGTTACTTCTGTTTGCCCACACTTTTCACCATCACCTGCTCTCTGGTGACTGCAAGGAAGATCCGCAAAGCGGAGAAAGCCTGTACCCGGGGGAATAAACGACAGATTCAGCTAGAAAGCCAGATGAACTGTACAGTAGTGGCTCTGACCATTTTATATGGATTTTGCATTATTCCTGAAAATATCTGCAACATTGTTACTGCCTACATGGCCACAGGGGTTTCTCAGCAGACAATGGACTTGCTTTATATCATCAGCCAGTTCCTTTTGTTCTTTAAGTCCTGTGTCACCCCTGTCCTCCTTTTCTGTCTTTGCAAACCCTTCAGTCGGGCCTTTATGGAATGCTGTTGCTGTTGTTGTGACGAGTGCATTCAGAAGTCTTCAACAGTGACCAGCGATGACAATGACAACGAATATACCACAGAACTTGAACTCTCACCTTTTAGTACCATACGCCGGGAAATGTCCACTTTTGCTTCTGTTGGCACTCATTGCTGAAGGACAACGTTTTGTTCGGTTAGATTTATTTGATTTTCATATCCTGTGAAAGTTTTTACTTTGTATTTTTCCCTCCTGGGGAAAAAATGCATCAAAAGAGAGAAATATTAACTACTGTAGAACTGATTCTGCAAATTAATATTTGTGCTTTGAAAAAATGTTTATATTTAGTTATTTAAGAAATATGAGGAGGCCAATAGTTTTAGGTCATTTTATCTGGTATGGTGCTAATATTTTATTTGAAAAAAGTTACTGCACCTTAACTTAATTAATTGCTAACTTTCTTTCTTTTAAAAATATAATCAGTATACATTGATTATAGTCATGTGATTTTGTAGGTTATTTTGAGTTGTGATTGAAAGTATATTGTATATGGTGTCGTGAGATGATTTGTAGTTAAGAAGCATTCACAAAGTAGCACCAAATAAATTATGCTTTATTCTTTAATGTCATTGTCAATCTACTTTTAACCAAGATTCAATAAATATTTTAATTGCCTTAAATACACAATTACTGGTTCTACACACAATTTAAAATCAGCCTTATTGTTTTAAAATTCTATTTTCCTTTAAGGAGGTAATCACCATGCTACAGAACAGCTTTCCTAATAGTACTATTTTATATGCATGATTCATATAAAACTATATTGTATGTTCAGACAAAATTATATTTTTAATATTCAGATACAGATGTAAAATTCCTTCCAAATATTTATAAGATACGAATAAATAGACAGCAGATTATTATTTATCCCTGAACTAGCATGTAGAGCTCCATAATAATTACGAATTATAAGCAGAGTCAAGGACAAAAACACCATGCACTTGTCATCTAATTTCCTCTGAACATTGACCTTTGAAGCACTCTGAATTCTAGCTTTTCTCCTTTTAAAAAACAAACTTGGTTAAGTCTGTGTGACTTAATTTCTTTAAGAGAATGAAAGTACAGTAGTAGAATAAAATATTTATATATCTTGATTAGAACACTTGAATATTCAAATACTACCTTTAAACTGATATTCCATATTCTTCCAACAAAAAAACTAACCCTCTCCTTTTGCATTCTTTGATTCTCCTCAGTTTAAGTTCCAGTGGTTGTGTAGGATGCCTGCCTCTAGGGATCTGGGAATGAAAACAAGGCACCATTGTCTTCTTACAGATCCCTGTAATAGATCTCTGGAAAACTTCTCGAGGATTGGTTTGAGCTTCTGAGCATATCAACAATTGTGATTCCACAGTGTCTCTCGTGATATTTAGTCAACTTTATAAATCAAGAAAGATTGACTGAGCACATAATGTAGAAAATGCCTTGTGCTATTACCTGTAGTAAATAAAAGTAACCAGAGCTTAGTGTCAGATTTTACAAAACCAGGCAGGAATGGGAGGAAAAGGCAGGAATAAGATAAAATATGTAAACAACAATGGTATAATCTGGGACTTGTTATGGAGGTGTAATGTGCCCTGATGAGTCAGAGAAGAGAGAGAGAGAGCCCACCAGATTAGAGGAGAATGTGAAAGGCTGTGTAAGATAACTGGATGGTTAGTCCATCAAAAGGTTGATAAAACCAAGATACCCTTCAATGGACAGATGGATAAGGAAGATGTGGTCCATATATACTATGGAGTATTATGCCTCCCTCAGAAAGGATGAATATCCAACTTTTTTATCAACATGGACAGGACTGGAAGAGATTATGCTGAGTGAAATAAGTCAAGCAGAGAGAGTCAATTATATGGTTTCGCTTATTTGTGGGGCATAAGAAATAACACGGAGGACATTGGGAGATGGAGAGAAGGGAGTTCGGGGAAGTTGGAGGGGGAGAAAAACCATGAGAGACTGTGGACTCACAACAATCTGAGGGTTTTGGAGAGGCTGGGGGTGGGAGGTTGGGTGAGGTTGGGTGAGCCTGGTGGTGGTTATTAAGGAGGGGACGTATTGCATGGACCACTGGGTGTGGTGCATAAACAATGAATCCTGGAACACTGAAAAGAAATTTAAAAAATAAATAAAAATTTAAAAAAAAAGGTTGATAAAAGGTAGTGTGTGTGAGGAGTGGACACTCCAGGAGGAGGGAGTCAACTGAACAAAGGAACAGAGGGAGGACTTACAGGGTGTGACTGAAGAATAAATGAAGAGTCTAGTTCGGTTCCTGTGCTATGTGGGCACAGAAGTCTCGTGCAATATGCTGAAGAAAATATGCATTGAGACCATATTATAAAAGGGTCATGTTTTGAGAGATGTTTAGATGGAGCCCTTCAGGAAATGTGGCTTGGTTTTTATGGTTTTTGAGCGTTAGAAAAAC
The DNA here is from genome assembly GCA_004024625.1 of Mellivora capensis. Taxonomy (NCBI): domain Eukaryota; kingdom Metazoa; phylum Chordata; class Mammalia; order Carnivora; family Mustelidae; genus Mellivora; species Mellivora capensis. Next base: position 156,819 of record PISX010001280.1, on the reverse strand, counting down.
ATCACCACAAGTCTGCAGAAGGAAGATCAATTTGAAAACAGTTTAAACAGGCTATTGGGAAGAGTCTGGAAGTGAAAAACTAATCAGAAAGCCATTGTAAAGGTTGAACCACAATGAAGGCAGTTGGGATTCAAATTTCTTTTTTTCTTTTATCCTTGACTTTTGACTTTTCAATAGTTGAAACATGTACCTTCTTATTGAATCCTATCTCTGTGGAAGTAGAAACTTTGATAACTCTAGTGAAGTCGTCCCAAGTGTAAAGTGGTTTGGAAGTTTTCTCCATAGCCTTGCCATTGCTTTCTCATAAGAATTCCTGCAGCATGTGTATATGTATATATATATATAGTCGTCGTTGTTGTTACTGTTATCTATCTGTTCATGCTCTACTTTTCTCTAATCGAGATTCTGACCCATGTCTTCCCCTCCTCAGTTTCCTTAAAAAGAGAAACTCACACCTAAGATTAAGTCTGCGAACATTTTGATAGATCAGAAATTTCTACAGATGGTGTTGGAGTTACTGAACAAAATCAATTCTGTGGTTTCAAGATAGTCAGGGAAACTCTTCTCAAAGTATCTACATCTATGCCCATGTCTATATCTATGCCTGGATCTACAGCTGGATAGCATAATCAATTTAGCATTTCTTTAATGATTCACAATTCTGAAGCCTTCCAATCTATGACTTCAAACTCAACTCATTTATATTTAACTCGATGAATCTTTATTAAACTTCTTTGTGCCTGGTGCTAGGCAAGGCAGTTAGAACACATAACTTACCTTAAGATTCCTGCCATCAAGTAGTTTATTTGCTGAACGGGGCTTATTTGTAAGCAAATAAAATGGAGTGTGCATGAAACATGGAGTGGTTGGTGGGAAGCTGAAGGTGAACTGATCTGAGGGCTCAGTGGTTGGAAGGAGGTAAGAACAAACGCTTCACAGAGGGAAAGATCAAAAGCTTTGTTCCATATTAGATCTAAGTGATTTTAGATCGAAGTGATTTAGGTTTGTTGAATGAATGATGAATCTGTGTTTATTCTAAGGGAATCCTGATACTTGTTTTTACAAACACATTCTTAATTCTTTTTCCTCGTTATTTGCTTTTTTCTCATAAAAGTGGAATTAGAATAAAGGTCCACTTCTTGAGTAATTATGGTAAGATTGATTTTAGTGTGTTATAAAAAGTATGCAAGTGATACTGAGTGCAGAGCATTGGTTAAGTAATGGCTCTTTTATTATATCTCATCTCATTTATTCAACCAGTAGTGAGTACTACTCTATGTTAAACACTGTTGTGGGTTCATGTGCTGTAGAAACTGGACAAAATAAATTTAAAAGTACAATATACAGTATGTTTGATAGTGAAAAGTAACATGGAGAAACAGTATAAAGTGGGGTTATGAAGAAGACTTTACTGTAAGGGTGACATTGGAGTAAAAAAGTAAGTTAGTTAGCTTTCTGGGGGAAGGGCAGAGGGAATACATGGTACAAAGGCTCTGAGGTAGGAGCATGCTTGATAGGTTTCAGGACTGTAAAGTGGCCAGTGTGGCTGGAACAATTGGAGGGAGGAGAAGAGAAGTACCAGATGAGATCAGAGAGCTAAAAGGATGTCAGATGATGTAGGGCCTGGGAATATTGCAATGACTTTGCTGTTTATGCCGGGTAAGGCTCTATTTGATGGTTCTGGAGAGAGGAGAGACATGACCTTTTAAATAATGTTTGTTTACTTAAATATTTTAAAATTAATATAAAATTTATATTAAAATACACAGTAAATTCACCACCTTTAGCCTATAGTCCTGAGAATATATCATTATGTAACCACCACCAAAAAGTACTGAACAGTTCTATCCTTCTAGAAAGTTCCTCCATGTGTCTTTGTTGCCAACTCTTTATTTCATCCCGTCTACCTATTAATCTGTTTTTTGTCCTTACACTTTACCTTTTGCAGACTGCCCTATAAATGGAATTCTACCATACGTAGCCTTTGAGTCTAGCTTTTTTAACTTAGCATAATATATTGGATATTCACCCATGTTGTTGTGTGTATCCGTAGTCTGTTTCTTTTTTATTGCTAAGTAATATTCCATTGTATGGATGGATCACAATGTATCCCTCTCTTTCCCAGTTAAGGGACATTGCATTGTTTCCAGTTTTTGGTGATTATGAATAAAGTCACTATTAACATTGATGTATATAGGTTTTTATGTGAACATAAGTTTCTGTGTCTCTGGTAAACAGCTAGAAATTTTGGGTCTCTAGGTAAGTCCATTTTTTAACTATGAGAAACAACCAAATGTTTGCCAAAGTTGCAATACCATTTTGCTCTTTTATCAACAATGCATGCAACAAAGCTCCACTTTCTCGATATTGTCAGAAGTACCTGCTAGTTTTTAATTTTTAAAAATTGTAGCCATTCTAATAGGTACATAGTGGTATCCATGGGTTTTGCACTTCGCTAATCAATTTCCTTTTTATAAAAGACAACAATAGTGAATACAAGTTCACTATTCACCTGGAATCACAAATTATTAACAGTTTCTGCACTTTATTTTTTTTCTGTTTTATTCTTATGGTTTGGAAAATAAGTTACAGATATTAGTGATGCCTCACCTGTAAACACTTCACTGTGTATCTCCTAAGGACAAGAACATTCTCCTGCTGAACTCAGCATCGTTATCAGAGCTGAGAAATTAAACACTGAAACAGTCATATTTCCTCTGTATATTTTTTCCTGCTTTGTCGAAGATTATTTGACCATACAGTTGAGGGTCCATATCTGGGCTCTCTACTCTGTTCCATTGATCTAGGTGTCTGTTTTGATGCCAGTACCATGCTGTCTTGGTGATCACAGCTTTGTAGTAAAGCTTGAAATCAGGTAATGAGATGCCACCAGTTTTATTTTTGTTTTTCAACATTTCCTTAGCGATTCGGGGTCTCTTCTGATTCCATACAAATTTTAGGATTATTTGCTCCAGCTCTTTGAAAAAATACCGGTAGAATTTTGATATTCAGTACATTTCCAAATTTTCCAATTATCCCCAGTAATGTCCTTTATAAGAATTTCTTCTACCTGTAGAATTTCCTTCCTAATCCCTCCCCCTGCTTCTTGGTTCTTTTTGAGTTTGGAGCATTGTTATCATCTTAGATGGGATGGGGTTCCTGAAAGCAAAACTAGAGGAGGATTTAAGTGCCAGTGACTTATTTGGTCCTTTTTTCCTGTTTTTGAGGAATATTGGTCTATAGTTTGTATGTTTTCCCTTATAACGTCTGATTTTATTATCTGAGTAATACTGGCTTCAGAAAGTAAGCTGGGAAATGTTCCATTTTCTAATTTTCTGAAAGAACTTTTGAGGAGTTGCTATTATTTCTTCTTAAATATTCAATGCAATTCATGAGCAAGGCCATCTTGGTTGAGGCTTTTAATTGTGGGAAGAATTTAAATCACTAATTCATTTTCATGATATATATGGCAATGATTATATTCAAATCCTTTACCTCTCTGAGTCTTACAGACTTTATTCATACAGAGATTTCTGTTTCAGACTCTGAGTACTTCATACTCAAAAAGTTCCCTGATTCTGTGAAAAGTCTTGGATCCATTATTTATCACATGGGACATCATCCATTTTCCAAGTTAATTCTGAGCCATGAGATCAAAATCTGATTAAGTCTATGAGGCTTCTCTTAGAGACCTCACTTGGACAAATGCTTAGATGTTCTAAATAACTGGGATGACACCTCTTTTGTTTATTTTAGCCTTTTACAATTCCTTAGAACTTCTCAGAACTTGTGACTAATTTGTAAGTATATGAATATTCTCTCATGTTTGATAGAACTAAGGACCCATTATATTGAGTAGATGAATTAATACATATCTGGAACAGTGTCTTTCATAGAGTTAGCACTCACTGAATATTACCCACTATTAGTATATCAGCATTGTTACATATCAATATTATTATGTGCCACAGTTCCTAGAAGCACTATGAACTTCAAACAAACAAAAACAAACAAACAAAAAAATAATGCACACACACACCATTTTTCCTCACCTCCATAGCTACTTAGCAATACTCATACTGTCTCAACCAAAATGTCCCATTTTAGGACTACCTAGATTAAGAGCTGGCCTAACACTACAGGAGATGTCATTACCATCAGATACTCAAAACACAAACTTACACTTCTGCAGACTAGTTCACATTCCTAAAGCTTACAGCAGTGAGCAAGCAGTATTGAACCCTTATGTCTTTGGCAGGCCACATGTCCTGTGTTCACAGGAGGGGCCCTACGATCCCTCCACCCCACATTCAAATACTGTGTTAATTAGCAGCAGGTGTAGCAACTTCTCCCCTTCTTCACACCTGGCTCTGAACTGGAAAATGTTTGGCAGGGAGCTTGGTTCCTCTAAGAAACATATAAGATAATCCTATTCACGAAATTTTCTTCTCCAAACTTTGCCCCTCATTTTAAAAATAGATGGGCTTTTCTAGTCTTCAGGGATTCTCCAAAGTAACACGTTAAAGCGTCTTCCTGATCATTTGAATTCATCTCGAATTTTAAAGTACTCTTTAATTATGTTCTGTTGGTTCAGTTTTCTATGTTTTCTTTCTAGGGAAGCATGTTTCCAGCATATCTGATTACGGCTAATCTTTTTCATAAAGAGGGACAAAAACCACATTAAAGTTTCTACAATTTCACTATCATGTTTTATGAGTATTCCCTTCCTCCTTTTCCCCCCACAATTTAGATATTTTGGTTTATTTCTATATCTGCTTTTATATCAGACCTTAAATGCAAATTATTTTTCTGTATATTCTTGATAAAATATGCAATTATTATTCAAAAGATATAAAAAAGTATTTGAATGGCCTCTTTCTGAGAGTAGAAAAATATATTCTGTATTTTCTTTGGCCTGGTTTTTTTAGTGAATGCAACTGAGGAGTATTTTCTGAATCCTTGTTTTGCTTTGATACTTATATTGTCAGTTTTTAAATCTGAAATTATCCAACATAGGGCTTATGTAATAAACTGGAAGTACATTATTTTAGAGCTCAAAATGATCTCAAACTTCTGGTATTATCCAGCTCTTTCTTTATGTATACAGAATGGATTCTCTAAGAAGTTAACTGACACAGCAAGTTACGTAATTTGATCCTAGATAAATATTGATTTAGCACTGGAATTCAAAGAATTAGGAGATTTTCTTCCAGGAATCATAAAAAATAATTATTTTCTACTTAACTGATACACTTAAAACAATCAATGAAATACTATTTCATTTGTGTTAATTTGGATAACACAAAGTAGGCATTCAATCAATACTTAACGCAAGAAAAAATAAATATTTAAACTGAAAGAACATGCAGAAAACAGTTCAGCAAAATTAGATGGAAAACCAGAGGACTGTGAGTTACGGAGCAGCAGCAAAAGAAAAAGGAAGAAATTACAGGTTTTTGGTAAGAGTGTTCAAACTGTAGAATCAGCAGTCCAGCGTTAATCAAGTGATATCAGACACATAGTTACGGCCATGTACATGGTATATGTTCTAGACAAATTATAACCTCTGGGTGCTACAACTGAATCTTCCAAATTCTCCATCCAGAAGTTACTGAGTCCAAGTATCCAAAAAGTCACTTTCATATTCTTCCCATTTCATTCCTTCCCTCATTCACTCCATGCATTCAGTTGAACACCTCCCTGCTGCCCAACATTGCGCTAAATCCTAGAGACGTAACAATATAGGAATTAGATACAATTCAGACCCTTGTGGAGTTTACACTATGGCAGCCCCTTCAGACATTAAACATGATTTCCTCAATCAAATATTTACTGAAAGCGTGAATAATACTCAGAAAGAAAAGTTCGGAAAGAAAAGTGCTCTGAGAGTATATCATAGGAGAAACTGACCTAGTGGTAATGACCCCGAAGATTTCCTCGGGAAAGCGCTAGAAAAGGATTGGAGGGGGATGAGCCCAGGCAGAGCGCAGTTTCGCTTTAGCAGTTTCGTTCATCAGCTGCTTGGCGTTCTGGAGTTCCCGAGTTTCGGTTCCGGGTCAACTGCCCTCCTGGAAGCAGGTGCTCTTCCTTTTGACGAATCAGCGGAAGGTCAATAGTAGCCTAACGCTGCGTCAGAGTGCTCACGTCATTCGCCTCGCTTCCTCTCCTTACGTAGGCGTTTTATCTTCTCACATCGACCGGAAAGAAGGGTGAGTACAGCGCAGTGAGGCATTTTGCGAGTATATGCAACAGCACATTCACCTAAGCTTTATTATAGTAAATTATTGTAACTGTTCCGTTACATTATTGTTGTTAATCTCTTACTGTGCCTAATTTATAAGTCAAACTTTATTATAGGTGTGTATGCCTAGGGAAAAGCAGTATATATAGGGTTCAGTATGTGGTATATATATATAGGTGCTGTGATTTCAAGCAACTGCTGGGAGTCTTGAAACGTATCTCCTGTGGATAAGGGAAGACTGCTGTACTTTGTTAAGGTTCATTGTGGAGACAGAACAGACAAGTTCAAGGGCTAAGAATGGCCAAGGAAGGCTGGCATGCAAAAAGCCAAGGCAAGCGTAAAGTAGCACGAGGCTAGAATTTGTATGAAACAAATTGCTGTTCATCTACAATGGGTTTCTGTTATATGTAGGTAGAATCACTTCCCTTCGTCAATGTTAGACCGCCCTTGTATGGTTCATAGGAGAGCACCTATCATGGTTATTAGAAAACGGATTCCTGCATATTTGAATGTACCAGCAGCCTCGCAGTTCTCAGTCTTGATTTTTCATTTCATTTTGCTGAATTGTGTTTCCACATTTGCACCCCAAATATTGCCATCTAAAATAGGATAATAATTCATTGATTGAAGAGATTGTATTGGTATAAGTAGAAGACAGTTATTACTTACTATCATAGTTATGAGATCTTTGGTTCCTAGAACTTTAGTACTAAATCAGTTTTCCACTGCATTCTATACATTTGTAGAGGATTAGAAGTCTTGTGGCTGAAATGCTCAGAGCCTAAAGACTGATTTGAAAAAATAGTATACCTTAATCAGTTTCAAAGTTAGTGTTCTCTTGAACTAATAATACTTTAATTAGTCATATAGCTATTAAATGACATTTCCATTTCCTGCTAGTCCAGTTGTTGTCAGTTCCATAGAAACCTTCTGCACTGAATGCCTTACTATACAGACATGTAATTTTATATATACCGAATGTAAGTATAATCATACACATTAAAATTTTTATATTTAATCATAATTTATTGTCCTGCATTTTAAGAAAAATGGTCTCTTGTAATTTTATTTATTTTATTTGTATTTGTTTTGATAAGGTATTAAGAAATCTAGGTCAACTAGGATTTCTTTTCCCTAACAAATAAACCATTTTGCTCTTGATAAAAATTTGAAAGTTTGTCTCAGACAGAATTTGGAAGTTTAAGGGAATAGTGTCTCTGAGAAGGAGAAAACATTTGAAGTGTCTAGAAGAGCTTGTGATTTCAAAGACGTTTATAAAAATGATATAATCATATCTTTCTTCTATCTGCTTCTTCCACTAATGACTTTTATTACTGAATATCTTATTGTTCTAATTCTGTTTACCAATTAAGTGGGATCTGATTACTAGTGTTTCCAAGGCATGGCACAGTGACCTAAGTCATGAGGCATTTTGGTAATGGAGATATTATGTTGGGATGTGCTTTAGTCATTCTAAAAACACATTCCATGTTTCTGTTTAAAAACAAGTTTTAAACATATAGATATTTAACATCTCTGTGCAGCTTGTTTCTATCACATTGGCATTTCAAGTTTAAAGTCTAAAAATTTTAAGAATAGTTTGTAAAGATGAATATGTTCTTTTGTGAGTTGGTATGAGGACAAGAGGGACACCACAAACTACATTTCAGTTCCTGAAAGTCATGAAGGTCAGGTTTTCTTTTTTTTGAAAATATGCTTTTGTACCATATAGTTAGGTCAATGTGGGCAGAGTTCTATTAAGTTTTAATCTTGCCTTCACTGCTCCTGGAATGAAGACCTTTTTTGTTTTTTGTGTCTCTGTATGTGATTAGCCTTAGTGACTTGGTGTTAGGGCAGCCTTCTATCCTGATTTACTCTGATTTGAATTCCAAATTGATTGAACAAACCACACATTAATAGGTTGGCATTATTCTATGGACATAATACAGTGATTGTTGGAGAAGTGTGGCTTCAAAGTCCACCCAGGGTGTCAGATAGTAAATGGGCCTTTTGTTGCCTTTGGGGGTTGGATTATTTGTCTTTGTCTTGCTGATTCTGAGATTGTTGGGCAGAAATCTAACTTTTTCTTTTCTACATTTTGGCAAGAGATTAGAACATCTCAATAATGTTTCTTTAAAAGGCTTCCATGACTTCCATAGATAGAACTTTGTTTCTGAATTAACTTTTATCTCCTGAAAACCTTGGGGTAGGACAAGCCAGGCATTTATGTGACATTTGCAACAATTAGAAAGTTCACTGGTTGGGACTGATCTTTGGTCACCAAGTTTAAAAAGATTGGATGCTGTAATGCCAATTGATTGTATGATTGTTTAAACTTCCCTCATAAAGGATTTTTAGCTGAAGAGTCTTTGTCTAGGGCAGGGCTGTGAGCCCCAGCTGCATCTGTCTCTGGAATGAATGCCTTTGTGTAAATGGTCAGGCCTGCGCTGATATTTGATCAGCCCCTGTTTGTATCTCACCCTATTTCTACACCAGCAAAGCATGCATATAATGCCGGTCTTTGTCATCTGCTTGAGAAAATGCTTGGGTGATCAGAGATTCTCCCTCTACTGTCACCTTTGGATGATTAAGTCTAGTAGAAACAAGTGTTACTGAATAATTATATAAGTATTAAGTGAATGACTGATCCATGCCAAGCTGAGTGAGGACTGAGACTTTGTTTTCAGTTCTCCAATCTCTCCACCCCACCCCCAAGGTGAGCTCTCTGGCTTGGCTGCTCTGACTGATCTTTTTTATTGTTAGAACCTTTAGAAGAGTAAAGAAACTCCTGCAAAGCCAGTGGTACCCACACCGACACCCATGCCCCCTCTGCCACTGCTTTATACAATGATGTGGGAATAAAACCTCAGACCGGTGGTACTATTTCCTGATCTAGCAGCAGGAAATGCACTCAGTGTCTTTCTGTTTTAAATCATAACCTCAGAAAGTCACAATCAATCCTTATATCCTAAGAAAGTAAGAGCAATATTTCTCAACATAAATATAGTTGGCATATGAGACAAGACAGTTTTTTGTTTTTCTTTCTCATGTGTGATTTTCCCAGTGTTGCAGCAAGTTGACTATACCTGACCCTTTGGGACCTAGATACCACAGTCACCTAATAGTTTTGACAAGAGAAACTTCCTCTCTTTTCATCCCCACCTCCCATATTTACAAATGTCTCTGGGAAACTGTGGAGTGATACCTGACTGAGAACCATGGTTAGGTAGTATGATCAGTGAACTATTTGGAAAAATACAGGCGTATCCACTATCCATAGTTTACCATGTTTTATAAAAATTAGAATATGAAAAAGTAACATTCAGCCTTAAAACGATATAATATATGTAGACAGTTCCTGCCTTTTACGGTATTCCAAAATGGTTTACATTTTTAAATTTATTTAATGAATTGTAGAGTTTTTTGAATAGAAAGGCCAAAGGCTCGTTGAGGTATGGAGTTGCCTTGAGGTAAGAGACCCTATAGAGTTGAATTTGCCAAAGTTTAAATTCTTTTTTTTTGGCCTTGAACTCTTTCAGTATTATCAAGGACAATTTGACTAGATTGACAAGCTCACTGGCTCAGATGTGATAAGCATATCAATTAATTTTATATTTGGGGCCATATAAGCATATTCTCATATCCTCTCTCTATGGTGCTCTGTCCTAAGATCAAAGAAACTGAGGATTTGTATTAGTAACCATGTGGTCACTTGGTGATTGAAGGAAAATGACAGGTCCAGAAGGCTAGGTCCTCTAGGCCATGAAGATGCCTGAGCAAATATCCTTTCATGATTGAATGGTCATGTCCCTCACAATTTTGATTCCCTCTTCTTTGGACAATGGTAGAAAGCTACAAGATTCTACTTTTGTATACCTCAGTGTTAACATCACTGATTAAATTGAATCCTGTTTCTAGCCAAATTTACTGTTCCCTCATGTCTAGGAAATGATCTGTTGCTTCCTGTTTGGGGTTGACATTAATTTTACCTTCAGAGAGGAATAGTCTTCTTCATAGCTCAGAGTTCTTCCTGATGACTCAGGAAGAAATGAGTCATCTCATATACTGTAGATACTCATTATATAGATAAAATAGCATTGATGACAGCAAATATTTATAGAGCATTTACTTTACGCCAGAAATGGAAATAAGCATAAAAAGTTAGAGAATAGGTCTTTGTTAGTACACATTTAAAGAATTCTCAAAATACCTCAGTGAACAAGAATTATATAATAAATTTAAACAGGTTGCTGTAATATTTTTTCATGCGTTTATGATCTTATATTGTTCAAAGTAATAAAAACATTGTACCCCCATAAACACTTGGTCATACTTGTATCTTAGCCTCATTTTTCTTCCACTGAATCATTCTTTCCTCCATTAGGCATCGAGCAAGCAGTCTCCTAGCATGAAACATCATTCACCTCATTTCAGACAGACCCTGCGACAAATTACAGCCTCCTCAGACATTAAAAATACATTGATCAAGAGAAGTTGTAAGACATGGAAGAAAAATTAATCCATACCCCTCTTAGAAAGAAAAGAAGAAACCACTTTTGTGAATGACCTTTGGCTGAGCAGACCATCAAATCTTAAAGGTACTTGCCAGTTTCGCATGCCTTCTGAGGTTAAGTGTGCTAAAGAACATATTTTAGGCTTCCCATCCACATTATTCTTTATTGTGAGATAGCCACAAATCATGTGGGTTGCTTTTCCCAGCTTCAAAGGTAAGCTCATTAGTTCTTACCCCATCTTTCTCTCCAGAATAATTTGTTTGGTTACTTAATTTTTGCCTCAGTCAACCAGCTCATAGCATTTCCCTTGCTACTGCGCCATTTTGAGCAGTGGGTATAAATCTGTCCAGTCCATGTGTCCTAATTCAGTGCATTAGTATTCTGTGTCTCTTGTAGCATCACCATAAGTTTAACAATGAATTTATTCTGTTACAGGTCTGTAGGCCTGAAATTTGATTCTTATCTCACTGGGTTAAGACCAAGGTGGTGGATATTTTATTATTTTCACCTAAAGAATCCTAACATATATAATATTATACACAGACACATATGTATATTCCAAATGGTTCATTTTGGTATGTTATACCGTGATTTCTAAAACGTGTAAGGAATAAATTAGTTCAGCTATCTAGCAACAAACAAGGATTGTCACAAAGGTAAACCTAAAATAGTACAGTACTACTATAACAGAAGTATATCACTACTGAATGGACCTAGCATGGACTTTCCCAGGAAGGACTCCCCAGAATTGAGTAAGGCAACCTGGACCCAATCAGATCTTCCCTTTAGGCTGAAGACCTGTTGCGTAAATAAATGGAAGTCAGGTCACTTAAGCTTAGAGTATTGCGCAAGCTTGCTATCCATCCTATTCTTAAAAGTTTTGCTAACAACAGGACGCAGAAAAATTCTAGGCCAATGAGGCTATTCTGTCTTACTGTAGAACAGTGTGTGTTTGCCATATTATACAACCTCAGAGGTGGAAGGAGACTCCTAGGATGAGAAAATACAAAGAACCTCAGGGAGAACACATTCAAAGGAGAAAGGAATGGACACCTAATGAAAGCTACTGACATAGATGTTTTCCAAGAATGGCAATTATAGTTCTTACCATATTGCTATTTTTAATAAATTCAATTTAATTAAAGAAATCAAATAAGTTGAGGATATGGATATAATATATGAAGACTGTAGTGCCAGAGACTGAATAGCATTGGTATACTTTCATCTGATATTACAGGTAACTAAGGAAAGAGGTTCTGTTATTTGCAAATTTGCAAAGTGGGTGTCATAAAATTAGGTCAACCTTGTTTGGAAAAAGAAAAATAAAGAATTATACTGTCAAGCTAAATTCTTCTTCCTCTTTGTTTTATTTTCCCTAGGGAAGAACTTTTAAACTGTAAAAAGTGATAATTAACAAGGCAGGGTGAGGAAATAATGAGAAGAAAACATAGGGGTAAAAGGGATTATTATTAACATCAGAGATTACTGGTTTTCAACTGTTTTAATCATGCTAGAAAATCAAACTATAATCATATTTTGAAAAGAGAAGAAGTGCAGGTATTTTTAAAATCTTCCGTAATAAAAATGTATAATTACCTCCAATATATTTCAGAAGACCTACTAGTAAAATGTTGCAAAACAAAACAAAAAGACCTCATTAGTGTCTGTAGTCTTTGTTTTCCCCATTCAGATGGTTTGTTCTCTAACACCGCCCACCCCCTGCCAGTGACTTTCTGTGGACCATGATTTTAAGCTTAACTTTAAACTGTTTTTACTACTTCCAATATAGTACAATATTGTTTCACTTTCTTTCTTTTCAAGCTAGCTGAGGAAGATGAAAAGAAAGTTATCCAAAGTTTTACTGACAGCATTCTTTCCATATAATTTAAAGTTTCCAAGGATTCAGGTCACATAATGCTTAGAGATAAAGGAGGCATTAATACTTAATATTTTAACATTCATGTTTTTCCCTCTTAGAAGTAAGTTAAGGATATGGTGGTTTAAAAATGAATATTATGAAAGTAATGATTGCAAAGGCAGACATTTAAGCTTTAAATCTGCTGTCTGGGAAGATACAATTTTTATTTTCTCTTAGAAGACTGTGTCTGCTTTTAATTACATGTCTGAGAAAATAAACCCATTTAAAACCCATTTGTCAGTTAAATTTGTCCCATGGGCGGTCTGTTTGTCATCCCTGTTCCAAAGGCCATTAGCCCATAACCTCATTGCCAGTAAATCAGTTCAGTTTACTTACGGTTGCATATTCCATGGGTTGCTTCAATTTCTACATTATTTTCCCACTCATGTGGCCATTCGTTGCTGGCCCTTTGAGCACGAAATTAGTTATAGATGGGAGGTGTGAGAGAGAAGGGGGCATTGGGAGGGATTTTCTCAGGTAACGAAGGACTCACATTGCTGTCCTTATTCTAAGGATAGACCTTAGACTATCAAGCTAAACTACCTTCAGAGTTGCAGGCTGAACAGGGTGTCTGTCCACACATGGTTCTTGGAAGAAGGAGGAAAACAATCCCCCCGCCCACCCGAATCTCCTCAAACGTTTATTCCACAAAATATTTGCTAAAAGACACATTGTTGTAAAGTTCAGGTTTTTCTTTTGTGACACTTGCTTCCTTCCTTTTTTGTTGTGCTTTTAAAGCTATTCTGGGGGAACTTCTGCTTTCTGAGTAAGATCTCTGCTGGGTTTTTATTCAGTGGTTAGCACCAAAGGCTCCCATTGTACTCTGGTTAGATTTTTTGCAAGTTGCAATTTTTCACCTCTGGGCAATTTTCCTTGGCAGCTGGGCATTCTCAAATCACACTGCGATACCTAGAAGGCTAAAAAAAAAAAAAAAAAAAAATCAGATTTTTTTTTTCAGAAGAACTCTATCTCATATTGTAATGCTCCACAACCTCTACCTTAGGACAGGGCATAGAATAAGTGTTTCTTGATTGATTTGTAACAGGAGTGACATTATGTAAGGCAGAAATACAGGACCATGTCACCAGGATGCTTTGAAAATTTCTCAAGATATCTACCAGTAAATATCTTCTGTCGGTATTAGGATACTTAAAACTTACATCATTAGTGACTCTTTTGGAGTTTTTTGAGGATAAAATGCAATTAATACCAATAGTGAGTGTTATTCTATTAGCTACCATTATTGTGAGCTGTAAAATAATTGTAAACTAATCTGTAAAATTAAAAATGGATATGAAAGTAACCTATTCTGTATTCTGGACCATGGCTGCTTAAGGCATGAGAAGGGCCATGGGACTGTAGGAAGTGGGCAAAGCTCACAAGGACACAAGAAGAGGCTATCTGATGGAAAACTTTGTCAATGAACAATTGTCTTCTTCTATATAAACTACTTTTTTAAAGATTTTATTTATTTGAGAGAGGAAGAAATAGAGAGCACAGAGGGAGAGCAAGAGGAGAAATTGACTCGTTGCCAAGCAGAGAGCCCAGTGCGGGACTTGATCCCAGGACCTTGGGATCATAACCTGCGCTGAAGGCAGACACTTAACCCACTGAGCTACCCAGGCACTCAAACATTTGCCTTCTAAAATTTGGCCAAGATTTTTGGTCTCAGCCTAGTTTCCAATGGATCTTGACTCTTCAGAAAATTCACCAATGTTCAGGTTTTATCTCCAGTTATTTCCAGAACAGTCTGCAACCTGTAAAATAACTGAGAATGAAAGAGTGATAAAATATTTAGCATTCTCTAGTTTCCAGAGTATGATTGAAACTGTGGAGGTGTATAGCTACTCTCATTGATGTCAGCTTCAGTAAACTCCAGATATAAAGGAGGAGATGGGTGACGTGTTCTTCTGACTGTAAATGGTTTTCTTGAGGGTTTTTAACCTAATAGAGAATCTAAAAACCATTTTGAGAAATTTGAGTAGGAGATGCATTGCAACCACAAAGCACTTGCTACATTCCAATGGGAATCAAGTGCCTTTCGTGGTTTAATTGTAATTATAAACATTATCAGCAAATTTGTCATATCTCATTATTAGTTATGCATTGTCATTTGTTTCTTCAGTTCTAAAACTACTCATTAGAGGTTCCTTAATTACCCAAGAGACTTAGTGACCGCATTCTACTGTCTTGCTTCAGTCTTCTCCCCATATGAACACTCAGCCCCTTACTTTGATTAATTCAAATGGATATTGGACCAAAATTCCCAGGTTTTACAGTACTGTGCAAATATGCCCTCAGCTAAAGAGTTAAATAACTTTATGAATGTGTATTTTTTTTTGAAAGCAAACGTCTAAGCATTTCAGTGTTGTATACCTGGGCATGGCTAGAGCTGAATGAATGTATGTGTAAGGAACGGATCCCATTTCAAATAATAATGGAGTTCTGCTCTATACGTGGAGGTTTATTCATGCAGATGGAGGTCACAAGTGAAATCACTGCTGCGACATCTTTTTTTTTTTTTAAGATTTTATTTATTTATTTGACAGAGAGAGATCACAGTAGACAGAGAGGCAGGCAGAGAGAGAGAGAGAGAGAGAGGGAAGCAGGCTCCCCGCTGAGCAGAGAGCCCAATGCGGGACTTGATCCCAGGACCCTAACATCATGACCTGAGCCGAAGGCAGCGGCTTAACCCACTGAGCCACCCAGGTGCCCCCACCGCTGCAACATCTTGACAGAGCTTGACAGTATCAATAAATTAACTTTACAAATGCATACTAACCTGGAATAAGAAAGGTGCAACCAGATATCGTAAGACTCTATCAGGAGAGCATGTTATTGCATGGGACATGTCTAACTTGATGACATGACTATTGGCAAAGGCTCTACCAATGATGAAGTAAACTTTAGGGTCCCAGGACCACAGAGTATATACACAAATCAGTTATTCTAGAATACAAGTTGTATTTCTTTAGTGACAAATACGAACTTATCAATTATTAATTTGCATATATAAACCAACTAAGTAAAATGAATTGCAGCTGTTATCAAATAATAGTTAATAACCTGATAATCAATAATTTTCCTTAGAGGAAGTACAAAAAATTATAAATGCATTCATACTGTACCTATAAGTTTCTAGACTTACAAACTTACATCTAAAAATTCAATCACAGCCATAGAATGATGTAGATGCAGATGATGAATCAAGAAATTGCCAATTTTGTAGATTAAAAATAGCCAAAAATAGGCAGCTAATATAGCTCAGCCTAATAGTTGAGAGAACCAAAACATTTAATGATTAAGTATTTTGCACAACCTCCTCTAGTTTGTAGTAGGTGAGCCAGCTTTCATCCAGAGTCTGTGTGTGTACAAATCTCTTGGCTGGTCTGTTTTTAGTATTCCATGCTGCTCAGGTTCGGTGACATCTCCAGTTCTGTGGCACTTCCACTGCAGGAAAGCACCCTGAACAGAGAAGCGCTTCCACTTTTGCTTGAGACACAGGGACACATTACAAGTCATTTCATGCTTGAACCATTCCAGTCTGCATCAATCTATTTTCCTCCTTTTGAAGAAGGGCTTGTCCTTGCTTATATCCTAAGTGAGCAATGAAGCAGTCAAGTGGAGAACTTATCCCAGTTTCTTTAGAAACCAACTGATGGGTATATTCAGGGGTTTATATAGGAACAAACGAACCAAGTACATTAAAAGACAAAGTTCATTCATATATCTTTTATAAGCCAATAAAATTGATTTTAATTAGTGTTCTGGTGTGCTCATTGAGACACTACACTACTGTGTTATACATATATCTTTTCCCCCCATAGACATGCTGTTTGAAGCAGGAAACAAAAATAGCCTTGGGTCTTATCATAATTCATCTCTTTAAATAACTTTGTGCTGAATTCATTTGCTGTAGCTGGCTTTCTTGTTTGCTTCTTTGCTCCAGTAATTAAAGATACATTGCATTAAAAGGGGGGAAAAAAAGAGAAAAGGGAGCCAAACCAAGAAACAGACTTAACTATAGGAAACAAACTGATGCTTACCAGAAGGGAGATGGGTTGGGGGGATGGGGGAAACATCAGATGGGGATTAAGGAGGGCACTTGCTGTGATGAGCCCAGGCCCTATTGTGGAAGTGTTGTATCACTATATTGTACACCTGAAACTAAGATTACAGTGTATGTTAACTGGAATTTAAATAAAAAATTAAAAAAAATATATATATATACACACACACACATATATCTATTGCATTAAAATAAATTAACGTGAAATTGAAAAGAGTAAAACTGTTTTGTTTTCCTACTAGGAGATTCATGTATATAGGCATTTTTTTTTCTTTCTCTTCCTTTCCTCTTCTTTCCAATAGTCTCCTGTATATGTGGCTGTTTTAGAGATGTTTTATAACTAATAAAGACAAACCGAAATTGGTATGGGCTAGTGTTTTCCTGAGGGAACGATGTTAGATCATGTCAGTCATTTTCTGATTTCATTTTCTGAAAACAGTTTTACAGTTCCATTCTGTTCTGCAGTGGCTACTGTCATCTCTTTCTTTCCTTTATCTCACCAAGATTTTTATCTCTTGGTATTTGTTTGAAGCAAAAAATAAATGTTTCTATAAAAAGGGGCCATTTAAAATATTTTATTGGGCAAAAATGGGATTATGACTATTCTACAAAGATAGAACATTTAGTTTGTTTTTTGCATCTAGATCTCCAGAACTAGTATTATAAGAAATTATTTTTTAAAAAAGGATATTAAGCCTAGAGCATAAATAAGATATGTATTTTATTTCATGATTGTGTAGACTATCAGATGAGTTGTTAGATGGCATGGCGATTTAATTAATATGGTCCCAAAATAAGCTATAATGGTAGCTGATAATACAGAATTGTAGGGATGTGACTTAATTGGAAATAACACCTAAAGCAAGGTATGGGAAACTCTTATCTGTGGGCCCAAACCAGCCTGTTATGAATTTTTGTGAATAGGCACATTCATTTGTTGTATTGTCTGTGGAAGCTTTCCTACTGCAATGACAAAATTGAGAAGTTGCAACAGAGATCAGAGAGCCCACAAAATTGAAAATGTTTACTACCTTGCTCATTTATCTTTCTGACCCAGATTTATAGCAAAAGTACTTAGAAAGAAGTCCTGTGAAATGAATAAAAGGCTGAAAATAAAATACAATCCTATTTACAACTAAATTAAAGGACGTGGAAGAAATCTTAGGGTCTTAGGCTAAATCAGCATTCATTTAAAGGACTTGCAATTCAGAGGAAGCCTGGCAAGTAGAGGTTAGTGGGTATATGGAATGCAGTCAGTAAACGAGTTGTTTTATAACTAACTTTCTTTGGCACACAGTTTTCAGTATATAGCTGCACTAAAGGTTGTGTTTTAATAAAGAATATGAAGAGGCAGTCCTGTAAACTTCAGTGATAGAGATGCAAATGAGTCTTCTAACATAAAGCTACCTGCCAACATAATTATCTGCCAGCTTTGATACCGAAGAGTTAAGGTGTTTCTTTGGCTTATTCTGAGGGTTTTTTTTTTTTTTTTTTTAAGATTCTATTTATTTGACAGACAGAAATCACAAGTAGGCAGAGAGGCAGGCAGAGAGAGAGGAGGAAGCAGGCTCCTTGCTGAGCAGAGAGCCCGATGCGGGGCTCGATCCCAGGACCCCGGGATCATGACCTGAGCTGAAGGCAGAGGCTTTAACCCACTGAGCCACCCAGGCGCCCCTTATTCTGAGTTTTTTGGGGGAAGTTGGGGCTTGTATTAGTCTGAATAGACTAGGATATTGTTCAGTAATAAACAACCCCCAAATGTCAGCGGCCTAAAAACAAAGGTTTAAGTCTTGTTCAGACAGAGGGCACTGTACTTTAGGCACCTGTCCTCCACATGATAGCGCAGCTTTGCATCTCAATAGCAACATATGCTTCCATGATTGCAGGAGCCAAGGAAGAGAATTCTGAAAAGTCTTCAGTGGCAATTAAATGCTCCTGCCCAGAAGTGACATATATCATCTCCACTTGCATTCTATTAAAAAAAAAAAGTCATATAGCCATTCCTAACCTCAAGGAGATAAGAAGCTATAATTGTGCCATGTATCCAGAATGATGATGTTAGGAAATTTTGAGGGTCATCACAGGGCATTTGGACAATAGGTTGGCTCAATAGTAGTTTTTCATATTCCACATCAGCTCCTCTCACCAACCACCCAGGAGTGTCTTGAGAAGGTCATATATTTAGCCTTTCATGAGTAGGAGAGAATCACTGGGGAAAATGTTAGTATTCAAAGTGGATACAGGGAGGCAAGCATATAGAATGATAGCACTGTTGCAAAGATCAACTAGATTTCCAAATTACTGATTATTATATGTTTCTTTCTCTGTTCAACTTGTCCTTTTCGCTTAACTACCAGTGTGTGATGGAAAATTAAGGCCCTTTTCCAACTGGGTTTTCAGTATAACAGCTAATTTAAAATAATACTGTTACCTCTGCACCTATCAGCTCAGCTTCAATAAAAAGCAAAACAAAACATAACTGAACTAGCTGCTCCTCACCCTGGATTCTACATGAAGAGCAACATAATCAGTTCTTTTCTTATCCTTCAACCCAGGGTCAAATTCCAAAAGCAGGTCTTCTAGCAGTTCTTTCTTGGTTCACTCAATTCTTCTTCATCCACGATATGGATGCATAATATCAGCGTTCTTGCTCCACTGGCTTTGTTCTAATTCACACTTTTACTCTGGTTTTCTCTTTGGTTCCAGTATAGCTTTGTCCCTGTTTTTCTCATGAGTCAACAGCTGTGCTATTGACTGAAGGTTTGTGTCCATATATTGAAATCTAATCCCCACTGTGATGGTGTTTGGAAGTAGGGCTTCTGAGAGATAATTAAGTGATAAAGGAGGAGGCCTTATGAATGGAATTGTGCCCTGATAAGAGGAAGCCAGAGAGCTAGCTCACTCATCTTTCCACCATGTTAGGATACAATGGGAAGTCAGTTATCTGCAACCCAACTGAGAGTCCTTACCAGAACGTGATCACACTGGCACCGTGATCAGACTTGCATCCTCCAGAACTGTGAGAAATAAATGTGGTTTAGGCAACCCAGTCTATGGTAATTTGTTATAGCTGCCGAAATTGACAAAGATAGGTTACTTAACCACAAATGTATAACATCATATAGCACCCATGAGATAACTTCAGCATTCTCACATATAACTGGAGAAATGTGTTATTCATGATGGTCACTTTATTTACTGCATCAATTTTACTGAGATTTTTTAGAACGTCGGGTGATTTTCTTTATGGAGTTTTGTTTTTTTTCTATAGTGCAGATGGAAATGATTGGTGGTAGGTCATGGTGTCCTAAATTTTGTAAACCACTTTATGACTGTCCTCACCCATTCACATATATTTATTCTGTTCATCAATCTTCCTTTTCTTCAAATCTCTTGTTTTTCCTTAAGTTGAATATTTACTTGGTTCTTTTCATATCCATATTCTAAAATGGCCCTCACATTCTTTCACATTAAATTTCTTTTTCTAAAAATAACAAATGAAAGCACTTACCTTTAAACAAGTTTAAAGTGATTGCTATGTATGAACTAAAAATGAGTCCTGAAAATTTCAAGGTGTGTACATTTTCCATGCTTTAATTTGATATCACTTACAAAGAAGACATTTGGAGTCTCTTGATTACTGGGGCTCTCAAATGTTAATAAATATTACTGTATTTGTTTTGTGTTTCTCATGTGAGGGATTAGGCTTAAAACTTGAGAGACAGCCCAAACTAATTGAATCCCTGTTCTGCTGTTGAGCTGTTAACCCTCCAATATCAACTTAGGTCCCTCATTAATCTTATACATCACTTCCCCAGTATCCAGTCTGGAAAGGACTGAACCATCTGAAACTTAAAGTAGCTAGAGTTTGATTAATATTCTACAGGTGATTGATGGGGTAGCATGTAGAAACCTGCTTCAAAATGGTGTCCAAAATTCATAAGTCTTTGTCTTTCTATAAGAACAGATCAATGACCATCACCAGTAGGCAACTGAGCATGGGTCTGACGGTTTCTATTAACACTGGGTATTATAGATGATGCCCTCTCACATCCAGAAATTCATGTGATTCACAGTTGGCATCTTGCTGAAGATTAATGGATGAATGTGAAGTGATGGGTCTGTGATGGATTTCACTTATGATTGTTTTTTGACTGTTTTGCTTAACATTCTTCTCTGGCTAGACATTCACCAGCTAGAGTCATTGAACTCAATCATTGCAACATTTTAAATTTGCACACATTTACTAACCACATCTTTTTAAAGCCTTCTTTTCTTTAAAACTATGTATCAAAGAAATAAGATTGGTATTTTTTTCTCTTCTACCCAATGGAAAATTTTCTTTTCTAAGTATAAATCATTGAGTGACTATTTCGAATTTGGATTCATTGTAGGTATATGCTTATATTCACTGTGTGCTTTATAATTTTAAAAATTTACGTAGACATACTGTCACAGGCTACCTGTAAATTCCCAATCTTAATTTTTTAAAGGGAGGTAAAAGAAAGAAAGGAAATAATTGGCAAAAGAGAAACAGTTTTTAAAAAAATATTTTTTGTTTATATATTTGACAGCCAGAGATCACAAGCAGGCAGAGAGGCAGGCAGAGAGAGAGAGGGGGAAGCAGACTCCCGGCTAAGCAGAGAGCCCGATATGGGGCTCGATCCCAGGACCCTAGGATCATGACCCGAGCTGAAGGCAGAGGCTTTAACTCACTGAGCCACCCAGGCACCCCAAGAGAAACATTTTTGAAACTGTGACTGAGTGTTCAATAAAAATGAAAACAGAGGCTTAAACTTAAGTCACACAGTTTAGTAAAACTTGAAGATTTCAGCTCAGCTTACTCTCCTGTAATACTTTCCCTATTATGATTCTTGTTGACTGATTTCAGCATATCTATATATCTGTTTCTATAGCTAGCTAGCTATAATATTCTGGCTTCTTGTTCCTGGACTTCCTGTCCATCAGTAATGTCCTTCACACACTTCAGTCATTTGCACACTTATACCTGGATATTTAAGTTCTCTTTCTCTCCAGGAGTCTTACTACCTTTTACCCTCACCTTTTTTCCCACATGGCCAACTCTGTTTCCACCACCCTCATTCTCTACTGAAAACCTTGCTTTTTATCTCATGAGTTAACAGGGGAAAAAAGGCAACTGTCCAAGACTGTAAGACCCTTTCTGCTCACCTAGATCATCACAGCCTATACCCTCAGTCTTCGTGACTATGGATTCACTGTTGATGCTCCTAATGGAACAAGAATTTCTGTTGTACACTATCTCCCATCCTCTCTGATCTACTCATTGTGTTGGCTATCCCCTTTTCTCATATTAGTTTTCCCTCTCTGTTATATCACTCCTATCAATTAAAAAAGATGCTATCATTTCTCCTTGTTAAAAAACAAATAACCTTCTCTTGACCTCACTTCCTCTCCATCTACTGTCATTTTAAAACAGAACGATTCAGAAGTGTTGTCTATAATCTGTGTCCATCTCCTTTCCTCCCCATCTCTCTTAAACCTGCCATAAACAGGCAGTTGTTCCTTCTATGCCCCTCAAAATTGTCTTGTTAAGATGACCAGTAACCCCCTATCCACTCAATCAGCAAAGCCCCTTGGATCCAGCTCCACATTACATCCCAAACCTCATCACTTTATATCACTTCTATTGCTATCACCCTGGTCCAAGTCACCTGGATCATAACCCACCCAGATCATTGCAACAGCCTCCCAACATTGTCTCCCTGCTTCAACCCTTATTATGTTCCCTCCTCCATATACCTATTTTTAGCACAATAATATGATCTGTTAAAAGTAACAGAAAGGTAACAGATCTACTCACTCTTCGAAATGTTCCAGTGCTTCCTATCTTCTTCAAAGGAAAAGTGAATGTCCTATGGGATTGAATCCCCTCCTTTACTTTTGCACCCTGTTCCCCTACTTAGCTCCCTTTTGCTCACTTTCCACTTGTCACCTGGGCCTCCTTGGTGTTTTTTCAAGACCCCAGAACACTTCCACCTCAGGACTTTGGTCTGGTTGTTGTTTTTTTGTTTTTCTCTGCCTGGAGTTCTCCCCCAGGTGGTTCACCATGCCCACCAGCTCACTTTCTTCAGGTCTTTGCCCATTGAGTATCTCCTTCTCATTGAAGTCTTTCCTGACGATCCATTCAAACTTGTGTGCCTACCCTCCCTACCTCCCGCTCCTGCTGAGTTTCTTCCTCAGCATTTATTATCATCTGAAATACTATTTATTTTACTTAACTTTTTGATTCACCTTTCACTACTGCGGTATAAACTCAATGCGGGCAGGAATTTTTGTTATTTTTCTTTGTTGCCATATCCCCTGCAGAACAGTGCCTGGCAAATAGTAGGACTTCAATAAAATGTATTAAATCATAAATGGATAGTACTGGATACTGTGCTTGACTGGAATTACATGGCAGATGTGGCGAAACTACCAAGGCAGTTTCCCTTACAGTGTTTCCCTCCACGTTCCAGTAGGACACTCTGTTACAAAACTCATCTCAATCCTCTGTCTCCTCTGACATTCTTTTGGTTTCTTGAGGGCATATCTGGTGGTTTTAATTTATATATATATATTATATATATTATATATTATATATGTAAAATTTATATTTATATATATAATTTAATTTTTATATATATAATTGTGATCTCTGTCAAATAAATGCATAAAATCCTTAAGATTTTATGCATTTATATATATAATATAAATGCATAAAATCTTAAATATATATATTTGACAGAGATTTGACAGATTTGACAGAGATCACAATTAGGCAGAGAGAGGCAGGCAGAGAGAGAGAGAAAGGAAGCAGGCTCTCTGCTGAGCAGAGAGCCCGATTTGGGGCTCCATCCCAGGACCCTGCGATCATGACCTGAGCTGAAGGTAGAGGCTTTAACCCACTGAGCCACCCAGGTGCCCTAATTTTTATATTTTTATCACCTGGAGAAAGGGTGCATGAAACACATGTTGAATGAGTAAATATGAGAAAAGACAAAGGATATCTGGATGAACAGCAAAGACGCAGCCACGTCTGTGTTCTGGAAGACAGGAAACATGCCAGAAGATTGAGGCTCTAATGTACTCAATAATGGTATCATGAGGATGTTGATGCCCCCAAATTGTTCTCTAAAAATGACATTCTGTGCTTATCTGAAGCTAGTTTAGAAATGAACATTGTGGATAAGCTTGGTTGCTAAAGGAGTCAGGAAACAACAGCAAGTGATTTTAATTTAAAAAAAAAGGTAGAAGCAGAGCTGGTTTTCAAGGTTAGCTTTAGTTGCCTTGTTTAGGCTCAAACTGATGGCTGCTTTCCATATGTCATCATCACTGCTCTTGTCATTTACACATACCAGTCAGAATCCTTTTCACTTCTTTAGCAAATATTGAACATTTGCCACATACTTGACATAATAGGAGGTGGAGGGAGTACAACACAGCAATGAAGAAAAAAAAACCAGATATGTGTCTAGCTTTTTAGAACTTAGTGATTTCAAATTATGATAATTGCTACCATGATACCGAATGCAGTATTCTTTAAATCTAAAAAAAATAAACCAAAACCAAAAACAGCTTTTTGGAGATATAATTTCCATATGATGAGTTTTGTCCTTTTAAAATATACAATGCAATATTTTTTAGTATAGTCACAGAGTTTTACAACCGTCACCAGATTTGAGAACATTTTGGCACCCCAAAAAAAAGCTCCAGTACCCATAATCCATCACTCCTTAGTCCCTGCTCCCCCATCTCCTGGCAACTACTAAACAAATTTGTACTTCGATGGATTTGTCTATTCTGGGTATTTCATGTAAATGAACTATACTACCTGCTGTCTCTGTTACTGGCTTCTCTCAGTATAATGTTTTCAGGGTTCATTTATGTTGTAGTATATATCAGTACTTTGTTTATTTTTATTGCTGAATAATATTCCATTGTTTGAATAGACCATATTTGTTTATCCATTTATCAGTTGATGGACATTTGCGTTGTTAATGCTTTTTCTCTGTTACAAATAATGCTGCTGTGAAACACTCATGGACAGGATTTTGCGTGCCCATATGTTTCTATTTCTCTTGTGTATTTACCTAGGAGTGGAATTGCTGGACCACTGGTCATACTAGTTTTTTAAATTGGAGGATAGTTGACATGCAATAGCATATTATTTGGAGGCATACAACATAGTGATTTGACAATTATATACATTATGAAATGTAACTCTATGTTTAGCACTTTGAAAAACTGCCAAACTGTTTTCCAAAGTGGCTGCACTATTTTATAATCCCACCAACATATATGAAGGTTCCAATTCTTCTCCATCCTTGCTTGACATTTGCTGTTATCTGTCTTTTCTATTTTAACCCTCCAGTTGTTATCTAGTGGTGTTTCGTTGCAGTTTTTAGTTTGCATTTCCCTGATGGTGAATAATACTGAGCATCTTTCATGTGCTTATTGGCCATTAAGAGTACGATATTCTGAGGGAGTTTCTATATTCAGGAAAGGCCTTTTTTTTAATAGATTTGAAATGTAGGTAGGATTTAGCTGGGATAAACATGAAGGAAAAGATCCCCATTTTACGAGAACAACCATTACAAAGGTCCTCAGGTTCAAAGGCATTTTTAGAAGGACTGAAAGAAGTCACTGTGGCTGGACAGGTGTGGCATGAAAGGAAGTTTCAAGAAGTCAGCAGGAAATGAAGAACACAAACATTAGAAGATAGAATTCAGCAAATTAATTTCATTCACAGCATTTAGGGAAGACAACAGGTTTTTAAGCACAGAAGTGAAATAATCTGATTTATGGTAATACCTGATGCACATAGCACTTACCATGTTCTGGGCTACCATTCTAAATGCTTTACATATATTTACTACATCTGTTACTCTACAAGGTAGTATATTGCTGCTGCAACAAATTACCATACACTTAGTGGCTTAAAACAACATAGTTTATTATTTTACGGTTCTGGAGATCAGAAATCAGTTTCACTGGGCTAAATTCAAGGTGTCAACAGGGCTGGGTTCTTTCTAGAGGCTCTGGGGAGTGTCCATTTCCTTGCCTCTTTCTGCTTCTAGAAGTTGCCACATTCCTTGGCTTATGAACCCACATCACTCTAACTGCTGCCATGGTTTTCCCATCTCCGGCCCTCCTGCCTCCCTTTTTAATGGGCTTTTGTGATTACATAATCCAGGATAATCTTCCCATCTCAATATCCTTGATTTAATCCCACCTGTAAAGTCCTTTTGTTGTGTAAGGTAATATATTCACAAATGTCAGTGATTAGGATGGGGCATTTTCTGAGGGAAGATTAGTCTGGTGATTAATAGTATAAGGTATGTACTGTGATTTTCTACCTAGTAACTTGTTCATGGTCATATAGGTTGGTGACAGCACTAGGATTTAAAGCAGAAATCTGATTCCAAAGATCACATCTTTAATTCCTAAACTGCCCTGCATCTCCCAGTTACTAGATTTTTACAAATGTATAAGTATTTCTTTTTTAATGGCACTGCTCTGTTGAACTCTCCATCAGTAAATGGTTAACCTAATAATAAATAATCCTTCTATGTGCTTGAAGGTAAAGCTCAACCTAATAATTAATAATCCTTCTATGTGCTTGAAGGTAAAGCTCAATATGCCTGGCTCATCTTAATCTTGTGGTTTATTCCTTTTTTGTTTTTATAAATGCTCTTCTGGCTGTCAACATTAGTGTCTTTGCTTGACCTTTCCCAAAAGCTGGCCTAGTTCATGGAAAAATCTAAATGGTCAATTTTTGCTGGTTAGTACAGGAAAGAAAATTTGGCATTTGTGAGAATCATTTGGTCCTAGTACGTAAACCAAATATCCCAGTATATTTATTAGTATTCACAAATGAGTACAGTGAGGAAATGTCCAGGATATTTCTGTCACCTAAGGCCCCTTTAACTCCCTGAGACTCAATTTCAATTAAAAATTTTGCCTCAGAGAGTCTGGTTGTTCAGAGGATTTAGTAGAGGGAAAAATATATGATAATATATGAAAATAGGAGTGCTCATGCTTAATTCCTATATGGAGAGATAGCCTAACTATAACTTGACTTTTCAACCCTGATAGGTTAAACAACAGGAGCTCTAAAGTTTGCAGTTTCCTTAAGCTTCGTCAGTAAACTCATAAATTGAATAAAAAATGCAGCCTACGGTGTACTTTGGAGTTTAATATCTGAATTTATATGCCTTTAATAAATTGGTATTGGTAGAATAATAACTTTTGTCTTTTGGGGAAAAATTTTGCCTCAAATTTTCCTCATCTAATTTAGCCTTTCTATTATAATTATGTTCCAAATAAATATAGCTTTTTATTGTTTTGGGGAAGCAAATATTGGAACCAACAAATATGCCCCTCATTAATACATGATGTCCTACAGCATATTGAAACAAGGCTTTGCTTTTTGAATTATTGATGAGAACTCTCTTAAGTTGCACATGTATTAAGTTGCAATTACAGCATTCTGAAAGTAACAATGTTTCGTGAAATGAAACACATATCTTTATTATCAAGAATGTTGATCATACGTTTAAGGAAGTCTTTGTCTGTAAAAGAAAATTTGACCGTCGATAATTGCAAGGCTCATTTATATATATAAATTCACATATTAACTCTTGCTAATATGTAAAATGGTTTAAAGTCTGACTGAGACCTGGGAAGAAAAGGTTGATAGATGATGATAGAAGCTCATCTTAATTGTTGTATTTCCATTTTTAAAAAGATTTTATTTATTTATTTGACAGAGATCACAAGTAGGCAGAGAGGCAGGCGGAGAGGCAGGCAGAGAGAGAAGGAGGGAAGCAGGCTCTCTGCTGAGCAGAGAGCTTGATGTGGGGCTCGATCCCAGGACCCTGGGATCATGACCTGAACTGAATGTAGAGGCTTTAAACCACTGAGCCCCCCAGGTGCCCCTGTATTTCCATTTTTTTAATCACAATTTCTTTGTAAGCTCTGAAGGCCACACTAAGATGATGTGCTATGTCAGGCCATCCTGTCTTGTCCCTTACTAAGACTCATGTGTGCGGGTGGGGCGGAGTTTGAGGGATTTCCTTCTCTCTTCTTAATCCTTCCTCTACGTTCATCTTCTGCCCTAGTGGGGCACCCTTCAGTGGGTTTTGTTGTTATGACAGAAGCAGGGACTAAGAGTCTGGAGAACTGGGTTTCAGAATCAGCTTGACCTAAAATCTGACCTTGGGCCAGTCATCTAGGCTTTGGGGAGAATTAGTCCACTGCATTACAAATTGGAGGAGCAGGACTGGGTGATACGGAATGTGTCTTTCTGCACCCAAAGTCTACACCTTATTGGTGATATGCATTTCCAGGAATGAATGAAGTGATGGCACACTGATCCAGAGTGGACATGGCCCAGGTCATTCCTGCTTAGCACAAGGTCCTTCCTGCTTAGTATATCCAGGTGGGAAGCCTCTGCCATTCACTGAAGTCCTACCTCTCCCCAACTGAAGCCTGTGTTTTTTGGGTTTCCTTTGAACTGTGTCTTCCCGATGCTGTTTCACTTCCAAACCAAATTTAAGCTCTGTTCCTAAACTCTCATGATCACTGAAGAAAACAGTTTTTCCCCTTTGGTTTTTTATTTCTCAGGATGCAGAAAGTGGAATAAATTCTTTCATTCCTCTGCCTCCTACATGCACATCTACATGGGCCCCCACGGGGTCAGAAACCCTCTGTATTTCACTTTTGGCTTCTATTGTTGACTCTTCCTCTTTTCCCCTCCCTGCTTTTTTATGATTCCATGAGGGTTGTTTTTCTCTTCTCTCTCTCTTGCTGTTCATTTTTTATATCAGCCAGTTAACAAAGTCAAGTGTCTTACCCTTTACAAATTAGCTAATTTGAGCTGCTGCTTCTCTAGAAAAGACATATTGGTGTGCTGACTGCTAGCAGATTTAAGGGCATAAAAAGGACCTGTCCTCACTCATTTCTATACCTCAATGATCAAATAAATATTTTATGGGTTTTTACTGTTGAGATGATCCCAGATTGGGAGTAAGAGGATGAGTGGTCAAGTTATTTGTATTTCCTTAATGAATATTAATTAAACCTCTCATCTAAAATAGCAAGAGTATTAAGCCTTTTTATATAGAGTACCAGAAAAAATTGAAGTCCATTGAAGATACCATATGTTTTCTTAAAGTGAGGACTTTCAGAGGACTAAAATGTATTGGTTTCTGCCATGAAATGTAGTCTCAGTTGTGTTCCAGTGATAATTCATAAACATAACATTTGAAATAGAAAGAATATTCCTCTTCAATGAAAACCCATTTTGGCTACTTGGGAGATATATTCCAGACAGAACCTTGCTACAGAGTGGGCCCTTGAAATAGCAACATGAGCATTGCTCAGAAGCTTGCCAGAATGCAAAATTAAAGTCTTCACTCCATGTCTAGTAAATCAGATTCTGCTTTTTACAGACATGCCCCAGGCAATTTTCAAACACTTTCAAGTTTGATAAGTACTGCTCTAGAAAGTCTTAATATGATAAAAATCTAGAATAAAAAAAATTCACGTAGGTGTGAAAATATAAATACATGTTTTTTATTAGGAGATTTTACAAATTTACAGGGAAAATTAAATTCATATTTGTATATAAAATCACTCAGATTTATAAAATATTACAGTATTTTCATTAGAAATAATCCCAATTGTCTCTAGATAGAATTGAAATTCAGAGTTACAACTATTTATGGGTTTTCACTTGACCAAAATGTATGATAATAATTTCAAACAAAATATTCCAGGTCCTTATACTTGAGAGAATGTAATATATAAGAAAATTCACTGCTATGAGTTGGTAAAGGTGACATAAGTAATGTAAGAAATACTATGTACCAAAACATCCCACAGTTTAAAAGAAAGTTGTCTTTATCCTAACTTCATTTGTTTCCCTTACTGTGACCCCTCTTCCACTAAGGGTTTTCGCAAAGGCTTAATCACACTGTTCTTTGTGTCTCTCACCTAATTATAATCACACTACCCTATTCAGCTAATTGTTTCAAAATAAAGTGCTGAAGCAAAGGCCTCAGGTGTATAGTTAAATGAGGTGTTAATTGGATGGCAGGTGCATTAACTTAGGAGTAAGAAAATCGAGGGAATGGTGGTGACAGACTCAGCTAGGAGGCCAAAGGGTCATTTTAAGAATTTACCACTCTATTTTTTAAAGGTACGATATTTATATAGTTTTGCAGTCATTCTGAAAATCAAGTGAGGTCTGGAGAAATCAAATTGTGGTCAAACGCTAAGTGTAATAATAAGCTCACTCCTTTTGTATGGTATTTTTCTACCTGTGCAGAGCAGCAACCCAGTTTGAGGATTCCCTGACACAGGACTTCCTTTGGCCATACCCCCTGCCTATTCTATTCAGACCAGTCCCGATGGGGGTGTTTGCTGCTTTCTTTCATCTTCATTGCCTCTACCCCAAGCCTGCTGTATATCTTTGTCTCCACCAGTTGTCATAACCATTCCTTTATCACAAAATGGGTGCTTCTTTTTGTTTCCTACCCTCATCACTTAGCACATGCCCTGAAAAATTTCCCACTTAACTCTCCCTCTTTAAGGTACAAATGAGGATGAATTTTTGGCATGGTAAAAGGAAAGTGAATCAGAAATAGAGAGAGGTTTGGAAGAATCCAGAATGATGAACTGGGCATCATAGTAACCTCTCAAAGCCAGTCACATCTGTCTATCTATATCTGGTTATCTCATGTGGATACTCCATGTTGTTAAAGAGGACGTACCACAGATAAAACCAGGGTTTTCAAATATGGTTGTGATCCATCCCAGTGAAGATCACCTGGGGGACTATTAAGAATGCAGATTCTTGGGTCTTACTTCAGTTATTCAGAATCAGAATCATTAAGGATGGACTGCAAAAAAACATATTTTTAGAGAAGACACCCATGTGGTTAATTTGAACAATGAACTAGTTACATCCTGTATAAACAGGGCACTAGGCTCATTCAGTCCCTGCAAGTCCTATTTCTTTGTTTCTAGGAAAGCAAACAAGCAAACAATGAAATTCCCACCTATTTCAGTGTATTTAAAAAAAAAGAATTTTTAGTATGGGAAAGATGGATGAAAATTGTGTAGGCCTTGTATTTTTTTAAATTCTCCATTATTGCTCAGCATGGGCTATCCTGGAGGACCTTTCATCAATTAAATAAAAATATACTACAACCACTTAAACGCTTCTCTCTATAAGGATG
The DNA here is from genome assembly GCA_004024625.1 of Mellivora capensis. NCBI lineage: Eukaryota > Metazoa > Chordata > Mammalia > Carnivora > Mustelidae > Mellivora > Mellivora capensis. Next base: position 125,813 of record PISX010001280.1, on the reverse strand, counting down.
GCTAACCTAATTGAAAGGTAATACGAAAGTAGGTTAATGTCTGTGCCATCATCTCTTCATAGTATTTCATTCACACAAACATATATGGGATAGAGATAGTGATTATTCTGAAAAGAAGTTTCCTGAATTCATCTGCCATGATATATGCTAACTATGGGCTGCATAGAAACCATAAATGTCAATGAGGCCACAGGAGAACATAAACAGTTGAGAGAAAATGAGAAAGATGATGAATGGGAGTTCCATCTGAGTAAGCAGTTGTAGATTCAATCGTTGTAACCTTTGGGGGCTAATTAGCAAGGTCCATAGGGCAAGGCTGGTGCAGTGAATGCCCCAGGATACTGAAAATATAATAAGGTTTTCTAATTTAAAAGGCAAGTCAGGTATTTAAAATAAGCTTACTACTTTGGTTGGTCAGAAACACCATTTTGCTAATTGAACTGTTGATTCTTAAAACACCATTAGTAAATACTTAAAGTTATTTGCATAATCCTTATGAATTGCATATGCTAGAAAATTAGAAGTTATAGAAAACTGTCTATAATTTTTATTCCCTTGGTACTCTTGAGAATTTTCAGTAAATGACAGGAAAAGTACATATAATACATCAAAACATTAATCTCTTATGGAGGCTTTGGTGTGTGTAACATAGAAACGTTTTTAATAATATCACTGAAGTGTTAACTATTTTCTATAAAAAGGAAGATGTTATAATATGGTCAATTAAGAGAAAAAAACTTTTATTACTGTTATTAGGAAGATTCAAAGAGCCTGTCACTGATTATTAACTGCTAGTTAAATGCCTTTTGCAAATTGATTTCAAAATTTTAGCTGCCAGATTGAATTATGTTCTTTTGAGACTTGGAAAGAAAAATCATAGCGGTTTTCTGATGTAATTAAAAAGACATTTATATCAATCTATATGTCATTCTTACAGGGTAAAATTGGTTGACCTTAGGAAAAAATTCACTTATTAGTCATTTCCTTTATGAAAGAATTCTAAAAGTGTATGTTTTAGCCACATTTATTTAGGTATATTCAAAGCAAACACTAGTTTGAGATGATTACATTTATTACCTATGGCCAACAGCCTTATAGACATCTGAACACCCACCATTTTGTCTTTTTTTTTTTAAAGATTTTATTTATTTATTTGACAGAGATCACAAGTAGGCAGAGAGACCCACAGAGAGAGAGGAAGGGAAGCAGGCTCCCCGCTGAGCAGAGAGCCCGATTCAGGGCTCGATCCCAAGACCCTGAGATCATGACCTGAGCTGAAGGCAGAGGCTTTAACCCACTGAGCCACCCAGGCATCAAACGCAAGATTAGCCAAACTGCTTGTTATAATCAGTATTAATACCAGGTCTCCCTCTGAGGCAAAAGTTTTCAAATGTGTATTTTACCCCTTATATCTTTATGTTATATTGGTTGATTATCTCTGCTCGTACCTAATAGAATGAATTTTCTAATCTTCAGGTGATTTGAGCTTTATTTTATCATTATGCAGAAAGCGTTGAGGTAGAAATGCTGTCTTTGAAATGCTGCTTCAAGTTAATAGTTTTGAAATAACCCCTAAATTGTGCTCCATAACTTAATAAAAAATTTTCTTCTTTTTCTATTCTTTGTCTAGAACTTTTTTTGTTTGTTTGTTTTTTGTTTCTTGAGAGAGAGAGAGAGAGAGAGAGAGAGTGAGCATGCACATGAACAGGGGGAGGGACAGAGGGAGATGGAGAGAGCAAATCTCAGGCAGACTCCACACCCAGTGCAGAGCCTGACTTGGGGCTCTGTCTCATGACCCTGAGATCATGGGATGGGCCCAAACCAAGAGTCGGATGCTTAAAGGACTGAGCCACCCAGGCGCCCCAGTCTAGAAATGTTTGATAGATTGGTATAAGATATTAATTTATGGATGACTAAGCAATAGATGTCAAACAAAGATTGGGAATGAGTTATTAGGAAAGCTTAGGTGGCCACAGCTATTTTCACTAGCTAATTATTCCTCAACATAATTTTTTATGTTCATGTATAGTCTCATCCCATGTTTTCAGAAGACTCATTTTGCAAGAGCACAGTCTCTGGTGTACCAAATGTTATGAGGATGTGAAGCAACTGGAACTCATGAACACTGCTACAGGGAGTGTAAAATGGTACTGCCACTTTGGACAACAGCTTGATAGTTTCTTACAAAATTAAACATATACTACCCAGCAATTCAACTCCACATACAAGAATTTATTCAACACACAAGAAAATATGTCCAAAAAAAGAATTGTGCAAGAATGTTCATAGCCACTTTATTTATAACATCTAGCACCTGAAAACATCCCGAATCTCCATCACCAAGCAAACTGAGGTATTACTATACAATAACCTGTTGCTTCACAATGAAAAGAAACAAGCAAATGGATAAATGAATTGAAATATAACCATACAATGGAATACTACTCAGCAATACAAAGAATAAGGAACTATTACATGGATGGATCTGACAGGCTTTATGTTGAGTGGTAGAAGCCGGAAACAAATAGTTCATACTATAATATTCTGTTTACATGAAGATGACAGACATGCAAGACTAATCTGAGGTGAGTGAAGTTAGAATAGTAATTGCCTTTGCTGGTGAGGTGGTGGTATGGAAATTATTAAAAATGGATACAAAGGAGCTTTCTGGGGTGATGGAAATATTCCTTATCTTGATTGAGCAGATGGTTGCCCTGGTGTACACAGTTTTTAATACTCAACTTGTATACTTAATATTTGTGCGTTTCACTGCATATAAATTATAATGCAATATAAAGACCTGTATACAAGCATAAATATATAACTGAATGTATGGATGGCTGAATGAATGAAGGAATGAATGAATGAAGGAATGAAGGAATGAAAATTATGTTCTCCGGCTTCAGAAAGTCTAGATTTAAATCTTTACAACTTCTACAACTTCCTGGCTGTGTGACCTTGAACAAGTTACTTTATTTCTCTGTACTTTTTTCCTTAAACTTAAGTTGATAATATGAAGCAAGTTATTCTAAAGAGCGTTGAAGAGTGCTAGGAACATAGTCATGCTTCAGTAATTCTTAGATATTATGACATTATTCCCCCTGTGACATGAAGACATCAATTTAACTATAGCTCAACACCCATGTTCTGTTTCATATATACTGTTTCTTTCCAGGTAGCAAGATGATTTATAGGACAACTACCACGGTGCGCCTACTTGTTACACAAGCAATTATTTTTTATTATAAAAATGAAGGTATTAAATGATCACTTCCTATTTTATTGTGTTGAGCACTTAGCTTGATCTGTCTACAGTTAACTGTTGTAATTTTAGCTGTCAGTGTACAAAAGCAATATAAAAGTTTAACTGAGACCATGAAAACTTGGGCTCCACATATTTACATAGTTTTACACTGAATTCCAAAATTCTTAGTTTGAAGAGTGCAGTGACAGACACTTGGAACAGTACAGAGAAAGCAACTAGTTATCATAATTGAGATAATAGAATTAGTAGGGGTAAATATAACTAATTCACTGAGTAAAGCTTCCTTTAAAAATACCAGGAGGAAAAAACAGTCAGTAATTTAAATAATCCTGTCCTAGGATTTATGTGTTAGCTGAAAAGATCTTGAATTTCCTGTTAAGAGGTAAAATACCTAAGCCATTATGGATACTTGAGCCTGTCTGACCTTAATACCTTCTATTTAGTGCTGCATATATGAGCAATAAGGAAGTCATCCTGTCATCTCCCAGGACAGCTATAGTGACAATGAATGACTGGGGGAAAAATTGATTTCTCCCACTGAAGTCATTCATTACTTCCTATGATTTCTTGCTTTTAAGGCCACTGGAAAGTCATTGCTCACATTGTTAGCCCCTCAGGAGAGCAGTTAGAAAAGCAAAGCAATACTCATCTGGTAGCAATTTACATTCACTGAGTCATAGAAAAGTGTTGCTCTTCCTTTATTAGATATAATTTCATCAGACTCCTTGTTTAAGGCCTTGTTTATTTGTGTAAGTGTATCTAGTTTTCTCTTATTCTTCTCAGAGGGATAGGATTCCATCTTCCCTTTAAGAAAAGGTTTTAGATTCTTTGATGTCTAGAATTCTTTCTCTTTTTCTTGCCCTGAATCCTTGGCAATCATTGATATATTTTTATCTATCTATCTATCTATCTATCTGCATTTATGCAGTGCTTGTTTGTATTAGACATTGTAATAAGCACCAGATATAATTTGTTTAATTCTCTTTTCTGCACGCATTACTTTAAATAATAACAGTAAAGCAATTTTTCTTAAGTATGTAGACTAGTTGGACTACCATAGCTCCTATCCCAGAAAGCCTTTTCCTGGTCATGGAAGTCAGACACCAAGGACTCAAGCTTTTAACATGTCCTATAGGCTATAATTTAATTATAAATGGCAGTTCCTAAAGTCTTGATATTTGTCCATCAAGTCTAGAACTGGAGTGAACAGCTCATTTTGCACAGATGGAGCAAGTCTTCTATGAAAGGGCTGGCTGTGGGAACATGACTTTGGCCCCTGCAACCCTTCATTAAATTAATGTATCCAAACCATACCAGACTCCAGTAAGATTATATCAGCCCAAATTAACTTCCTTCACCAGCTGTCAGAAACGTCAGGATTTTCCTACAAATATTTTTGACATTTCATTGGCAGATTCCTCCTTGGATGCAAATTTGAGGTGTCAGAGTAGATAATTAATCCTTCTTGCCTTTGACTCTTAGGATATTGTTCAAAAGGCTTCTGCTGGGGCAAAATTGATAGAACAGCATTGAGGAGGAAATCGCTATGCGCTGGAAAAATGGGAGAAAAACACCCCATGTTTTGAGTAGGCTTTTAAAACCTCAGTTTGAAAATGGCAGGGTAGTTGACTGCAACATCTTTATACAATTATTTGAAAACAAAATAAGAGTCATAATTTTATGCTTCTGCCAGGAACCTCTTGTAATGATGACCTCCTACTTAAAAAGGATATTAAAGCAACATTTCCCTCAGATGGCATCCTTAGAGTTAAACTGTAATTTGCACATCAGAATATGGGTGGAGAAAACATTTTTCCTAAAAATTAAGGTTTACATTTTTCAATTTGGTATTTGAACATATATCTTCTTCTTATCCTGTGTTCATTCATCTTTGGGGAATCATGAGAGAAATAGTCCTTTCCAATTCAATTTCAGCCTGTTTATGAAATATTGATGGTGAAGATAATTATGGCAGCAATAATAACTAAGTGTTATCAATTTAATCATCGTAGCTGGCAATAAATTATAATTGGAAAGTTTCACCCCTGTTCTCTTAACAACCTCCAAAGGTTAAAAACTCATAATCCTGACTAACAAAGTATCTTCTGTGTCCCAGATTTATATAACTCACACACATATGTAATGGCCTCATTGTTTGGTCCATTTTGAGGGCATTCTGTGGTAATTTATATGGAGAAGAAATGAAGGTTTTCTTCCAAGCTCCATGGAACACTTCCTGTAGCTGCTTCACTTGCCCTGTAGCTAAGGCTGGGTTTGTAAAGCATGAAAGAAAGGATACTATGTGAGTCCTGGAGTGAAGCATGAATGCCACTGACCCAGCAGCAGAAGCTAACTATAGAAGTAGACTTGGAAGTCAGGTCTCCATTTATGTCCAGTTCTTGCTTCCAGTCTGAAAAGTGGAGCAAAATAATGGCTGGTACTCAAGAGTCAGCTACCACAGCACCATTGTTAAGATCTGTTTTTAGATTTTTGGTTCCAGTTCCAGACCTGCCAAAAGAAAGCGGATCTCTAAAGACCCTAACTACTAGGCTGGAGTTGGCACAGAAGTTAGGGACAGGAGTATAGCTAGGAACTAGGACTGAATAAGGCCCATAAATCTCACAGCAGGTAAAACTGGTCTGATTAATTATAATTATGCTAATTATAATCATGATCGGGACTCACAGAATGACAGTGATTCTGTTTTGTTTAATAATTATACTCTGTGATACACGTGTTTTTAGGGAAAGAGTATGAAGGTAAACGAATGGATATCTCTCGCACTTCAGGCGGGTTTGCAAGCAGGTTGTGGGATGACTCCAGGTCTTTCAGTGGGAGAGTTTTACCTAAGAGATGCTGGAGAAGAGGAAGGTACACAGAAGGAGTCAGGAGACAGGGCACACAACTTTCAAAATCTGTAGTCCATGATGGACCCCAGCCCTGGAATGGAAGGTTTACTTCCTTAGGCCTTGAAGTAAAACTATCTTGAGAGATTTTTCCTTAATGTTACAGCTGTTGGCTACATTTTAGAGATTCTCTGCATAAATGGGGAATAAGCTGTGGTTCCAACAAACTAACCAACAAAAATGTGCCAGGTAAGATTTGAAGACTAGATTTTTCTTCTTTTGTAGAATCTGTGTTGCAGCCTATAGAACAGGATGGAGAGTAGGAAAAGTACCCTGAGTAAAAAACACAGAGGCCTTTTCCTGCAAGCATGAGTCCCAGTTTTGCCAAAGGCGAATAGGAGTATAGGAATATGGACACACTTCAATTCCAATTCACAAATGCTAATTTTAAAAAAATTATTATTTGATAATATTTATGTCCTCAGCTATTTTTAAGTTGATGGAGCATGGCTCTGAGGGAGTAGTAAAGTGCAAGACCACAAAATGCAAATATGCTCATGAAATTAAAATGTGGTTTTATGGTTTGCTTTTTTTTTTTTAACCTGTCTTTAAGGTGTAATTTGCTACCCAAGTAAACATTTAATATATTTATGTGACATTTAAACTAAGGATAATGTAGGAATTTACTGGTTGTTCTTTCCCTTTCCAGATGGCAATTAATTGTATAACTCTGAAATATTTTATATAGTAATAGTTGGGATGATGGAACAGCTAAAATGATAAAGCTATCTCACTGAAATTCAGTACTCTGTCCTGTGGCAGAAAAGGAGACATATTTGGCTTCTGGTGGAAAGTGCCACAGTGTATCCTACTTGGACAGAGAAACTAAGAAAAACACAGAAAGGAAGCCTGTGCTGTGAATGGGACTCAGGTTCATGAGTGGTCAGCTTACATCAGATGTCTCTAGGGCAAAGACTTTCATGTTTTTGCATGCCAAATGAGTCTTAAATGTTCAACAACAAAAAAGTAATAACAACATTAATTATAAATATATGAAATCAAATACACCAACATTAAATATTGTCAGATTTTTTTTCTTTGAAGCTACCTCTTTGAAGAAACACCTATGTTCAAATACTCAACAAGTCCATTCCAATAGCTACTTTGGAATTCAAAGAGAAGAAGATATAATGTAGCTCCATTTTCATTAGGACTTGAGTGCATATAGTTTGTTGGTTTCTTGATATTGACACTGATAGGAATTGGCTTCTTTTTTAAAACTTCATTTTCAGAATTCATAGGTATGGTTCTTCTAATTATTCTCTAGAGATGTTTCATAATAAATTGCGGCTTATTCATTTCAAGTTTTTCTTCATTTCTTTTTAAAAAAATTATTCCAAGTAACTTAAATTTCTTAAAATTTGAATATAGTTGATACACAGTGTTATTTTAGTTACAGGTGTAATTCCAAGTGACTTTCGATAGATACCTACTAGATAGATACCAGATATAGTTTAGCCACTAGCTTCAATATAATAATGATAACAATAACAGTAATAGTATTGTACGTAGTAATAATATATATAACTGTATTTATCTACCAATATATAATATACATCAGTAATGTATAACAATAATAATAGCTATTATAAATTTTGATCCTTAATCCAGACCAAACATCTAAAGTATTTTTTAAAAATATAAGGTCCCTTTATCCTCAAAATAATCTTATACTAAGGGTGGGATTTGCTTTTCCCAAGTTTACAATGAGGAAACCAAGGCAATTAATCAGAGACAAACTGCCTTGATTCCTGTTGAACCTCTGTGACTCCCACCACAGCAGCACACATTCTTTCTTTTTCCCTTTTGTTAGAGTAGAAAAGGTACCCATTCTCATAAGGCAGCTGCCACCCCCATCTTTTTTTTCACCTGTTCACCTCCTAGAACCACAACCTCATCAAAATCCTTTCCCCCTCGTATATTAAATGTAAAATAGGGATAATGATTATGGCCAGCACTCAGGGTCATTGCAAGGATTAAATTAGGACATATATGAAACAGTGTATGACACATAGCTAACATTGGCTGAAGGATGAAGATGAATGAGGAAGATAACCCTACTATCTTTCCTTTGTTGGAAGCTATGATCTGTATCACTTCCTTCTTCTTTAGGATAAAATATTGGCAAAACAATTAATGGTAGGAAAAAAATTAAAGTACAACAAAATGTCTATGTGTGTTTTGGGAATTGCTATGTTTTTAAAGCAGGAGTGTGCTTAGTGACTTGAGAAACAGGTTTAATATTCTTCCATTGCAAAAAAGACTATTGTATACAATATCTGCTGCAGACAATAAACCTGAGTGGGTGTTTTGTGAGCTAATATGATGCCAAGGAATTATAAAAAGATTTCAGATTTCTTAATGTTGTTTTTCCTCTAGATTTGCTTCTCAATTCTTTCAAGGTTTCCTGTCTCGTAAATTCATATGCTAGTTTTAGCATTTCAAGAGGAAACTCTAAAGTTTCTATTGGGGCATCTCTCTGGGGCTGCATAATTTTAATGGAGTATAAAGTAAGTTCAGTGTGGAGACAGTCGCCTGGAAATTCTTCTTTCCCAGTTATTTTAAATAATTTATTTTTAATATCTAGTAATGAACCAAATGCACTTTTATAAGAGACTTTAACCTTTTAAATGGCATTATTTGAGAGCTTCCTTCTTGCCCACTTTTTGAAATAGTAGGCCAAATTGTGCTTTTATTCTATGTTCGCAATTCTCTTTCTCCATATGGTTTCTTTTTCTAATATGAATAAATAAGTAAATAAATACTCTTTTGATATGCCTAGAATACTGACATAATCCATCACTAGGTAATTTAATAAAACACTTTTTGTTATTTAAGTGAAACCCCAGATCATCAAGAGAACCAGAATCAGAATTCAAAAAAGTATGTCTGTTTGGTTGGAGAATGTTGTACCTGAAAAAAACATGAAATCATCTAGTTCAGTCTTTTAATGTTAATAATTTGTAGGCTGAGGGTATAGAAAATCAATTGTCTTCTCCACAAGTACCCCGGCTGGTTAGAGATAGAGTGCACTCTAATACCCAGGACCGTAGGCTCCCTTCCAAACAGTGTGAGCTCTAGAAATGAAGGAAATGTAAAATATATTTCTCTAGTCAAGTGAAAATTCTATAAAGCCAGTATTCTAGAAATATGTTTATGAAGATTTTCTAATTAATGCATAGTTAAGCAGAGATTTATCATTTGATCTTAAAGTATCATTTAGAATACATTAGTTTGCTTTTCAACTATAATAATAGTAGGTGCAGTTTAACCCTTTGTTCCATGACATTAACTGCTTCTGATTCATCATCTTAAACATAAATGATGGCGTGTAATGAGAAAGCCTTATTGTGTAAAGTAATCAAATAAATGCTGACTTAAAAGACTTTTTTTTTTTTAAGTTGTTTTTTTTTTTAAGATTTTATTTATTTGACAGACAGAGATCACAAGGAGGCAGAGAGGCAGGCAGAGAGAGAGGGGGAAGCAGACTCCCTGCTAAGCAGAGAGTCCAATGGGGGGCTTGATCCCAGGACCCTGGGACCGGCAGAGGCTTCAACCCACTGAGCCACCCAGACATCCCCTTAAAAGACTTTTATTTGAATTCTGTGAGACTATGTTAGTCAGCTCTGGGTTTCTGCCTCTCAGTTTACAGATGGTGAAATGGAGGTCATACTTGTTTTGTCTTCTTTGTAGGATTTCTCAATGTCAAGGCAATGTTCTTTAGATTATAAACTGTTATACAATCTCATGATGATATTGGGATACTTGACAGTAGACAAAATGGCAAGTGGGAATGTATACAGGGATGGCTATATGGCCAGTTTTCTAGAGCCTTCAACGGTCAGCACATGGATAAATTCAGCATTGATTCAGGGTTTAGCTCTCTGCCTTTGCATAAGAAGAAACCCACACTTATTGAACTGAGGTGAACTGACTGACAAAAACTGATTTCAAATACTGCTTATACAAACCAGCAAAAAAAAAATTCCTAAATTTTAATGATCAAAATGCTTATATTCCCTCTCCAGCATATCACCTTTTTGGTATCAGGCAAGAACCTTATAAAGGGAAGACAAGGGAACCTTGTCAAGAGGAAATGACTTTCTTCATTTACAAAATACATTAGAGAAGAATGCGGTGGTTCTTTCTTTTTTAAAAAACATTTTTTTTTATTTTTTAAAGATTTTATTTATTTATTTGACAGACAGAGATCACAAGTAGGCAAGAGAGGCAGGCAGGGAGAGAAAGGAGAAAGCAGGCTCTCCGCGGAGCAGAGAGCCCGATGTGGGGCTCGATCCCAGGACCCTGGGATCATGACCTGAGCTGAAAGCAGAGGCTTTAACCCACTGAGCCACCCAGGCGCCCCTTTTTAAAACATTTTAAATGATTATTCTCTTTCTCTCTATACACACACATGCATATGTATATATATATATTTTTTTAAACCACTGAGAGTAAGTTATATACATCATGACATTTTATCCCTTAATAATTCAGTGTATATCTCCTAAGAACAAAGGTATTCTATTACATAATCTTTAGTACAGTTGTCAAATTCAAGAAGCTTAGCATTAATACTATACTATACTTTGCTACTCATGATCCAAATTTGTCAACTGTACCAATAATAAACTTCGTAATGATTTTTTTCCCTGTCAGTCATGGCTCACAGATTGCATTCAGTTGTCATGTTTCTAGACTCCTTTAATTTGTAAAAGTTCTTCAGCATTTCTTTGCCCTTTTTGACACTGAGGTTTTTCAATGAATATAGGCCAGGTTTTTACTTCTTCCTTAAATTCTCCATCTCTTTTCTTAAGAGAATGTTTCTCGTTTTAGGTTTGTCTGATGTTTCCACATGATTAGATTCAGGTTATACATGTCTGGCAGGAATCTTTGTGCTACTACTGATAAAAGTGTCCTTCTCAGGACGTCATATGTGGAAGTACCCTTCATTGGTAATATTAATTTTGATCTCCTGATCAAGGTGCTACTTTGTTTCTCCCCTGGATAGGTACTACTTTCCCCTTTGGAACTCATGAGCAGTCTGTGGGGAGACACTTTATAACCATATTTTGCTCCTCATTAAACATTCTCCCCACAGTTTATCAAACGTTGAGGGTTCTTGCCTGAACCATTTTCAGGTTGCAATAATGGAAAGTTGTGAGTGGTTGCTTCAAGAGTATACAAGAGTATGGTGGTTCTTGTAAGAGGTCCTTTATCCAAGCCATGAGAGACCCAGTGAATCCTCTTCAGCTCCCCAATAGTTAGCAGCTGTTTGGTGATCCTTTCCACTGCACATCATTGCATGAACATTGCCAACTGCCATCTCTTTCAGCCCCCTCTACGTGTCCCAGGCTAGCCACCCCTCTTTCTGTTCATTCTTTCTCCAGACAGGTTACAATGTGGTTTCTTTCTCTTCTGCTTACTATCTGCAAACCCATTTCAGACCTGTTTTCCTATGATAGAATTTGTTGAAGTTTCTGTTGTTTCCAAACTTTTAAGTCACACATTTAAAGGCTGTTCTTTAGTTAATTTCAGGATAGTGAGTCACATCTGTTGTTTGAATTTTGCTAGCTTAAATTTGAAGGGCAATCTGATTTTTCTGTTTTCCAAGGTCTTGAAAGTCACTTTATTGCCTTGTTTTCATCTTAGCTAGGGAAGTATTAATAGACTAATGGCTATTATGAATACCGATAGTACAGTAGATATAGTTGATTCTAGAATAAATTCAGTAAAATTTTCTGTTTACTGTGTCTTCTAAAAATGAAGTCCTAAAAAATTGCAAAAATCATGCTTTCTAATGAGTTGGGCTTTTGCTTAAAGTATTAATTTCTAAATTAATTTTGGATTTTCTTAGCAGCATAAAAAATGAACTGTCAAGGCTAAGGTATTATATGCCATGGCAAAATGACTTGTAATATGTATATTTTTTAACTTGTCCCTCTCATAGAATTTTCAGTCTACAAAATGTCTTAAGGAATATTGTTTCAACCAGTTGCCCATTTCATCAGTGAGGACTCTTAAGATCCAGAGGATTTTTATTAACTTGTTCATGGCAAATCTGGGAATTCCTTTGGCTTATCATAGCCAGATCTCTTTTCTTTTCTCCAAAAGTGCTGTCAGTGTCTTTCCTCTGGTCTTTAGAACTGATTATTCAAATAACTCAAGAAGCCTTTAAAATGGTCTTTGCCTTCATTCTTGTTCCCCTGCAATTAATGAGGGCATAGAGCAGGGAAGACTTTGTCTAAACTGGGGAGGAGATTGGGGAAACCCAGAGAAGGTTTCTGAAGGTAACTCTTGAGCTTGAGTTTAAAGAATGGTCAGTGAATGGGCGCCTGGGTGGCTCAGTGGGTGAAAGCCTCTGCCTTCAGCTCAGGTCATGATACCCAGGATCCTGGAATTGAGCCCCACATCGGGCTCTCTGCTCAGCAGGAGCCTGCTTCCCCCCACCCCCTGCCCCACCTGCCTCTCTGCCTACTTGTGATCTCTGTGTGTCAAATAGATAAATAATAAAAAATAATAAAAAAAAGAATAGTCAGTAAAATAAGAAAAGTGGGAAAACTTGTACCTGTGCTTTAAGGTGGAGTTAAGTAAGGGGTGCCTTTGTGGCACATTCAGTTAAGTGTCTAACCCTTGGTTCAGCTCAGGTCCTGATCACAGAGTTGTGGGATCGAGCCCCACTTCTGGCTCTGCATTCCATGAGGATTCTGCTTAGGGTTCCTTCTCCCTCTGCTCCTTCCACCCTACTCCCCTACCCAAGAAATAAATAAATCTTTAAAAAAAAAAGTAGGATTAGGTGAAGTCCTTCTCATGTTCCATAGCACTTTAATTTACTTTTCACAATGCTTATGTCACATTGTATTGTAATTTACCTACCTACATCCCAGGTGGATTATAAATTCAGAGCTGACACTGTCTTGCTCCTGTTGTAGCTACATTACTTGGTACATTATAGGTACTCTATAAATATCTACTAATGTTTAAAGAAATGAATGAAGGAACATTGTAAAAAAATCTAACAAGAGATAATTTCAGCCACATTATGGTGATAATCCATTTCCTTTCTCAGAAAACTTCACAGAGTGACTAACTGTCCCAGTTTTCTTGGAATTGACCTGATAACCTTATTTCAGCTCTCATATTGTAAATGAGTATCTTTTTTTGCAACTTATTTTGTCCGATATTTTTTTTTACATTTTTGTGCTTTTTGTTGGTGATTTCACTGTTTAAAATGACCCCTAAGCATTGTGATGAAATGCTGTCTACAAAGTACAAGAAGGCTGTGACATGTCTTAGGCAGAAAACACATGTGTTAGATAAGCTTCATTCATGTATGAGTTATAATTCTGTTGGCTATGAGCTCAATGGTAATGAATTAGTAATAGAATATATCCAGAGAAAGGAAGATAAAATGTGTTGATCTGCATGTGAGGCCTCTCCAGAAAGTGTTAAAGTAACATTTCTAGTGTATAATGAATCTATGGAAAAGATGGGAAGGCAGTCGAATATGGATTCATGAGATGACAGTTGATTTTTAAAAAAGCACATTTTTGTGAGTCTGAAATCCAAAGAAATTTATGATCATGTCACTGGGTTCAGGAAAATGTTAAACCCTTCTTGGCTAGTGTTTTATTATAAAAAAATACTGCACATAATTATTTATATGAAAGATATATTAAATAAAGTACGTTTAAGCAGAAACACACATAACACAAGATTGTATTCCATAGGTTGGTGAAAATGTTGTAAAAGTATTGTGACCAGGGACTCATAGGAACTTGACCCTGTTGTATCTCCTAGGACCTATGGTTGGTATTTGCTAGTTTAGCATTTGTAGCATCTCTATAAAACATAACTCCCATAAATCATGAGAATCAGCTGTAGAAGTTTTCTGACTTTGTAGTAATTTTCAAGATTTCAAATGCTCCAAGGGTACTTAATTAGAGATGAGAGAGGGATGAGCAAGTAGTATTCTTAAAAGACAGTCCGCGAGTCCTTGTCTATTGTCCATTATGGAAGTTATGTGCTTATGTTCTACATCTAAAAGTTCTGAGTTCTTCCAACTTTTGTTGGAAGAAAATAATGTGAGGGGTTTTTTTCATTAAAAGTTTAAGAGCCACTGGAATTGAACGTTTCTTAAATATAGGAACTATTTTATTCTGACACTCTGAACTTCAGAATTCTCTTAAATAAGTTAAAATCCACTTGGGGTTAACTTGTTGTTTTTGTTATCACCTAAAAAGATTTTCTTTTAAGTAATGAATAATGTTGCCTTTAAAAATGATTTTATTTTCATTTAAAAAAAATCAAATGTCTCATTGCAGCAAACATTTTTGGCATGTGGAATTAGCACAGTCAGCTACCTTCTAATTACCCTGATGGTGATGAGTCTCAATACAGAAATGTTTTGATATCAGTTTTTGAAGATATTAGAGTAGCTGTCAGATTGAAATGTACTTGCACTCTTCCAAGGAATTCTAAAGCCAAACTATGTTGTTTAAACCAATAAAATCCCTGAATAAAGCATGCATATTCCACTAAATAATAACAAATACAGATGAATATTATTGGCTAGATGACTAATGACCAAAATTTTCACTTTCTCCTAAAATAGATGACCTGTATCATCCTGTTACCGTGTTTTACTTACTTGGCTCTTGATGCTTTCCCGCATCTCATTAATTGATATGATTTACTGCAAGTGAACTCAGTGGTTTGCCAAAGACTTATCTTTATAGTCAGTTTAAAGTATTTTTCAATTAAATGACATAGGAAATTGTTTCTTTTTACAGATTTTCAAATGAACTGCAAAACAGTCATAACCGGCATCAACCTAGCAGTCAGATGTATTATGTATGATCAAAAGACAATTCAGTCTGTGATTTTTTTTCACCATCTTAAGGAACACACACTAGATCAACCCAGTAGTATTATAGACAGTTACTTGTGTTAATGGTTTCTAATTCTTTTTTTTTTTAATTTTATTTATTTATCTGACAGAGAGAGATCACAAGTAGGCTGAGAGGCAGGCAGAGTGAGAGGGGGGAAGCAGGCTCACCACTGAGCTGAGAGCCCGATGTGGGGCTCGATCCTAGGACCCTGGGATCATGACCCGAGCCAAAGGCAGAGGCTTTAACCACTGAGCCACTCAGGCGCCCGGTTTCTAATTCTTTACAGGGAATTTTGTCAAAGGTCCTTAATAACTTTGATGTAAACTAAATTACAAAAAGTTGACCAGCTTCAAAAATATCCAGGCAGAATAACCCAGTCTATTATGAGGATGACTCCTATTACTACTCCTAGAGAAGAATAGGTATTCATTTTTTTAAAAGATTTTATTTATTTGAGAGGGAGAGCATGAGAGAGAGAGAGAGAGAGAGAGAGTGCGAGAGAGCCCATAAGCAAGGGGAGGGCAGAGGGATAAAGTTTGATCCCAGGACCCTGGGATCTTGACCTGAGCCAAAGGCAGACACTTAATCAACTGAGCCACCCATGCGCCCCAAGGACAGGCAATCAACAGATGCTTTTTGAATGACCTCAGGCAGCAAGTGAATGAGAACATAAACTTACAAATATGTTATCATCACAGTACAGTAAGATATTCTTTATCTTTTTTAGCTAAAAATAACCATTTTAGCTGTTTTTAAAAATGAAAAATTCTACATGAGTAATACATCAAAGTAACTAAATTTTTATTATAAAAATAATTCTGGAGGCACCTGGGTGGCTCAGTGGGTTAAAGCCTCTGCCTTCAGCTCAGGTCATGATCCCAGGGTCCTGGGGTCAAGCCCCACATCCGGCTCTCTGCTCCACGGGGAGCCTGCTTTCTCCTTTCTCTCTGCCTGCCTCTCTGCCTGTGATCTCTGTCTGTCAAATAAATAAATAAAATCTTAAAAAAAATAAATAATTCTGTTTTATTTCAGTTTTTCATACCTGAACTATGATATGTTTTGCATGTATCAACTAATCGAAGTCCCACAACCCTGTGAAGATAGATGTGAAGTACATAGATTATGTACACCCAGAAACTTCTACATGACAGCATAGCTAGTGCACAGATAATAACCATTACATTGGTATCATATCAGCTTTTTCATTTGTTGTTATTACTACATGTGGGAATTCAGTTACTTGGTAGATGTTGATAGATGCTTAAAAATAGGATCTGGCCACAGACTGAGAAAAGCCTGGGCCATATATCATGGGACTGGGTGCTGCAGTTTCAGCCCGGGCCATAATATGTGTAAATCTTTGGCATCTCAAATTGCTGGGCTTGGGAAGTGTAGATATGATGTACATACTACCAGGTGGAATATGAAAATATTAGTCAAGCAGCCAATTTTGGTTTTTTGCTTGTTTGTTTGTTTTAGGATGAGGATGGAGCAGGATACTATGAAAATTGTAGACTCACTTGACTGTTGGACTGAATTCACTGAGTTGGGCTGAATCAAAGCACGCAAGCTTCTGCTTTCAGCTAAGAAATGGTTGCATGGTTCCATAGCTCAATCCACCATGAAACTTGAACCCAAGGGCTGTGGCAAAATATGTGACATCCAAGACTGATCTTGGCTGAATGCAATGAATATCCTACATGGTGTTCTAATAAAATAGCAATTAATATTCTAACATAATGGGGAGTACAAAAGTAGTCCAAGGCAGAGTCAGCAACTTCCCTGTCATTGATGTCCTGGTCTTCTGTCTTAGTGTTTGGTGATCCTTAACATATGGCTCTCAGAATCAAGGTTCGCCTCATTGGTGCAATATGGTTTCTCTAATTTAAGCCTCATGTCAGTGTTTCCAAAGGGAAGAAATACTTGTAGAATTTATCTCTTCACAGTGAAAAGAAATACTTGTAGAAATCCCAAGCAGAATTTTGTTCCTATCCCATTGGCCCCTAGTGTCCCCTAGTGGTAATCATATGGCTTCCATAGTGCAAAAAGAGCAGGAAATGCGGCATTTTACCGGGACGCAAAGCCAACCTGAAAAACAATGAAAAACAACCTAAATTACAATGAAGTGGAAAGTGGATATTAAATAGACAACCAACATATCTGCCACAATCTGTCCATATTTTTGGATTAGGTATCTTTAAGGCTGAAGCAAGTATTCTAATATCTCAGTGTCTGAGCACTGAACACCAGCAATGTATAAAGTCCCAGTCTAGGTGCAGGAGGAGTAAAAAACACATGTTATACAACTGACTGTGTGAAGCTTAAAATATAGTAAGGGCTTAATAAAATCTAGTAAGGGCTTAAGATACAACAGTTTTAAGTAGATAAGATGGTGTATGACAAAAAATGTATGTTCAAAATATAAATGTTCAGATGGTTTATGCCTATTAGCATTAGTGACTGAAAGAAATTAAATTGACTCTTTTCAGCCTTTATTTACCTTACAAATTCTTCCACTGCTCAGGAAATTTGAATAGGTTTGGTGATTCTAGGCACTTTTTTTTACTCACTTGAGAAACACCTAGCATAAATTTTGGGGAAAATCTTATGGCAGATAACTATGTTACAGAAAATCTTTTGATAAGAAAAGGAAATTAATCATAGAAAATAAAATGTAGATTTCCTTGAGGTAAAAGATAAAAACAAACAATCTGTTTCCCCATTCATTCTGAAATTGGGAGCCTATTTGGAAAGGATGATTATAATGTTAGTAGAGAGATAGAAAGATCCCTTTTGGGACTAGAAAGGTGGAAACTTTTTACATAAATTTGCCTGAGAGAAAGTAATGCTGAAGCAACCTGTTGTTAATCTTGCTTTCACTCAATACTACTGCAGATATAATTTAATATAGTATTATCTTACTCAGTGTTTATTATCCTGGTTAATACATGGTACTGGCTTGAAGGGCCTCAGTTTTTAATTTCTTCTTTGCTTAAAATTCTGGTTATAAGAACATGAATTTTCAGAAACAGGTGCATACTTATTTGCAGGATAAATAAAGATTTACCACCCACTTCAAAACCTATCCTGAATTTTAGTTCTGAGTTCCTGTTTCATAAGAACAAATGTATTTGAAACTGTGCTTTAATATGTAGGCTAAGGGATTAGTTTGTTAAGAAGCAATAACTGTAGAAACTGTATTAAGATCACGCATTTCCTAGTTTACCACAGTGTCTGCTGCTGAAGGTGTAAAAACCCTTTTTCATCTCTTGTGGCAGAAAATGAAAAGAATTATACTTAAATGGAAATAAAGATCTTAAGTGGATAAAGGAGTTAAGCTATCAGTGACAATTCTAGAAATAGTCTTCTGGCTTCCTAACCAGTGCTTTAGAACTGTTCTGCTTCCTAATGAGATGAAAAATAAGGGTACATCTGAGTTGGGAGTCTGGGATCATGCAGTTTTTCATAATGAACAGATAGCATTTGGTTGAGTATTTAAAATATACATTTAAAATGGACCCACTACAGAATGAAGATAAACTTGTGTGCCCCAAACATTTTTTTAAAAAATTTATTTATTTGTCAGAGAGAGAGCGAGAGAGCAAGCACAGGCAGACAGAGTGGCAGGCAGAGGCAGAGGGAGAAGCAGGCTCCCTGCCAAGCAAGGAGCCCGATGTGGGACTCGATCCCAGGACGCTGGGACCATGACCTGAGCCGAAGGCAGCCGCTTAACCAACTGAGCCACCCAGGCGTCCCCAAACATTTTTTTTTTTTTAACACATCATAAATCTCTGAAATCATCCTTTTTTGGGGGTAAGTGATTTTTGGAGACATCCTTAAGAAAACTTTAGGAAGAATATGGAATAATTATGGGGGAAGATAGTTTTGGGTATTGCTAACTGAGTTGACTGCTTAACTTTAAGCAATGTATGAAAGAGCGTGGTATTTATCAAATCCTGCCATAGAGTTTCAGGTGAGGATACAGGGAAGTTTTCTGGTGCTTCTTAAACCCATGTTCTCTACTTTAACTTCTCTTATTATTTATCACAAAGTCCTTGGTCTTACTATGTTTTCTTTTAATCAAATTGTACTAAAAATAATTTGATCCCCAAATGAAACTTTGAAGCATTTTAGTCATAGAGAAATATACTTCAGGAGATTGTAACTTTTATTCTGATTCACCCAACCTGGTATCAAGTAGAATTCCTACTCTTGACTCTACTGTGTAACGTTTTTCCCTGAAGAAATGCCATCAAACAGCATCAACTATTTTTCCCCCATGCCTCACAGCTCCTTCAGGAGAGTGTGTGAGTTTTCTATTGCTGCTTTAACAAATTACCAAAAACTTAGTGTCTTAAAATAACAATACAACTTTTATCTTACAAACTTTTACTTTTTAAGATTTGTAATACTTTTTTAAAAAAAGATTTATTTATTTATTTTGGGGGGTGGTACAGAGGGAGAGAGAATCCTGAAGCAGACTCTCCACTGAGCACAGAGCCTGATCGGGGGCTGGATCCAAGGACCCTGAAATCATGACCTCAGCCGAAATCAAGAGTCAGACACTCAACCAAATGAGCCACCCAGGTGTCCCTAAGATTTATAGTTCTTGCAAAACTATTATAATGTTTTAGGTGAGAAGTCTGGCACAAATTTCACTGGGTTAAATCATATGTTGGCAGGGTTGTGTTCCTTCTGGAGGCTCCAGAGGAAAGTGTTTTCCTTGGCTTTTCCAGCTTCTCTAGGATCCCTTGTATTCCTTGATCCATGGTCCCCTTCTTCTGTCTTCAAAGCTGGCAACATTGCATCTCATTGACCATTTTGTCATAGCTACATCTCCCTTTTTCTGCTTCCCTCTAGCAAATCCCACTTGTGATAAGTTGGGCCACTCAGATGATCCAAGACAGTCTCCCCATCTTAATATTCTTAATCACATCTTCAAAGTCCCTTTGCCGTGTAAGGTTCTGGCACTTGGAACAGAGACCTCTTTAGGAGTCCATTATTCTGCCTTCCAAAGGGATGTTCCCTGCAATACCATTTGATGTTTCACCACTGCACCTCTTAGAGTCTCAGTTCCCACCTCTGGAGGTTCTTCCAGTTTATGGTCCCTTAAAATTACAAGGGATCAGGGCATACTGAACTGAAGCTGTTTTGTTTTGTTTTTAAGATCTTATTTATTTTTATGAGTGTGTGTGTGTCTGAGAACAAACACAAGCATGGGAGGGGCAGAGGGAGAAGCAGACTCCCCGCTGAGCAGGGACCCTGACTCGGGACTAGATCTCAGGACTCTGGAATCATGAGCTGAGCTGAAAGCAGATGCTTAACCTACTGAGCCACCCAGACACCCCTGAAGCTGTTTTGTTGAAATAGAAAGTACCACTTTCCTCATTATCCTTTTGGTTTAGTTTTTGTTTGCATCCTTTTCTTGTTATGGTTCAGACATAAATCCCTGAGGACTCTTCTCAACAGTGTTGATCACACAAAAATTCTAGTGTTAGTTCATTGGACATGAAGATCATCTCTGATCTTGATACCTCCACTACTTAAAACAAAATCATAGAGAAGAAACTGACAGCCAGTTTGAGAAGGAGCTGGAGCAACTAGCTAACAAATAAACAGCTCTTCCTTATGCCACTGTTACTATAAAATATTTGCCAAATAAGAAGGTCCTGTGTGACGCTAGGTATGGAGACCTCAGCAGAGATGGCCCTCTGGAGCAGTGTTTCTCAACCCTGCCTGGCCTCCCTTCCTTGGAGACAATGCTTTGATTGATGTGAGGGAAGACCTTTCAGTATTTTCTAAAATTTTCTGGGTATTTCTAGTGGGCAGTCAGGATTAGGAACTGCTCTAGAAGCTTACACAATGAGAAGGACCACTGTGTACAGGACACACTGGCAATATAATAAAGACATTGTCTGCTTTAAAAAAATGTCCTGTGTGTGTAGGGAATGTGTTTCATAATCAAATAAGTTCCAGTGATCCTGCATGCTATATCTTAGAAATTGATAATGGACATTAGGAGGTGGAAAGACAGTACAGAATAGTTGTTATGAGGACATATTCTGGAGCTGTATGAATTTAGGCAAGTTACCTAATCTCTCTGAGTCTTAGTTTCCTCATCTATAAAATAGAGGGAGAAAAAATACCTTTATAATGGGATTGTTATGAGGACTGAATGACTTAGCATTTATAAAGTTTTTTGAATGACAAATATTACATATTGTTGTATAAAGATTTGTAAAATAAAAACAAACATTCTGAGAAAGCCTGCTATAAAGTAATCTGTTAAACTTTATCTTAGAATTCCCCAGGTGTGTCTGGCCATGGAACTCTTCTCCCCACACACACCAAATAATATCTATTCACATTCCACAGAAATAATTTTACAGAAAGCCCCTTCTTTACTTTATGCATTTTAAAATCATTGTCAGCCTACTTTCCAATGATATTTTGGACTTTCTGCAAGAAGGTACAATTAAACTACAGTGTTACACCATGAGGCAAGGGGTAGTGTCTCTTTCTAGTACCTAGCACAGAACACATAGTTCTTTTTTGTTTGTTTGTTTAAGATTTTATTTATTTGACAGAAAGATATAGAGAGAGCTCAAGTAGGCAGAGCAGCAGGCAGAGGCCGAGGGAGAAGCAGGGACCCCGGCATCATGACCTGAGCCAAGAGCAGCCACTTAACTGACTTAACCCACATATTTAGTTCTTAATAAATATTTGTTAAATAAACTAAAACATTAGGGGCTCAGTCAGTTGAACATCTGACTCTTGGTTTTGGCTCATGTCATGATCTCAGGGTCATGAGGTCCAGCCCAGCACCAGGCTCTGTGCTCAGCTGGGTCTACTTGAGATTCCCTCCCTCTCCCTCTGCCCCCACCCCCGCTAAAATAAAAAAGTAAATCTTTTAAAAAAATAAATAAAAACTTCTTAAAATGTTAAAGACCTTAAGTTAATGTGTACTAACCACTTACCTTATACCTGAATGCTTTTCTGTTTATAAGGACATATTTTTGAACAGTAAAAACTTTGTTTATGATGTTTATGATTACATTATAGATTAGGGTATTCATAAACAGCTTCGATCTGTTGATTTGGCTTCCAGTTTCTTTAGCTTCCTTATTATTTTTTTTATGTGAAGCAGGTAAGAAACTAAAAGACGCAAATGATCACATATGAATCATAAAGTTTTATGAATCAGAGATCAAATGGATTTGTTACTCCGAACTCATTTCAGTGAACAAGCAGCTCTGTGCTGCTTCATTTTATATCTGTAACTCTATTTCACTTTGCCTTCATTTAAGCTGAATATCTCTATGTGATATAACAGAAAAAATGACTTCTAGAGTACCCTAATTGGTAAACTTTATGATAACAAAGCTTTTAATGTGTTTAAGTTAACTTTCTCATCCTTCTAATTCCATTGTTATTTCTTGCTGGTCCTTTGCTAAAATGGAGAACAGCTGTTCATTGCCATCTGCTTAAAATTCTTTCATTTATATGGAAGCTATTGAATAATCCA
Source organism: Mellivora capensis (assembly GCA_004024625.1). Taxonomy (NCBI): domain Eukaryota; kingdom Metazoa; phylum Chordata; class Mammalia; order Carnivora; family Mustelidae; genus Mellivora; species Mellivora capensis. The sequence goes on along the minus strand of PISX010001280.1, from coordinate 103,226 downwards.
TCAGAATTTCTTCTTCAGAATTAATAACCTCAGTTGCTTTGCTGGTTCATTTCACTAGCAACAACTAATCTGTACTGAGACAAATAAAGAAGTCCCTATTCTATAAGCACAGAGTATATTATCCTAAGAATAGAGAACAATTTACATAAGAGCAATATATATGTGTATATATACATAAATTCATGTATATATATAGTTATTCATATACATATTAAAATTGTTCTTATATAAGGAAATTTATACAAATATTATGAAGAATATATGCAAAGTACTGTGGAATTATAGAGATGGGAAATCTTTGAAAGCAAAAAAATGAATCTAGATACAGACCTTTCACCTGTCACAAATTAATTCAAAGTGGGTCATAGTCCTAAAATGTAAAAGTGCAAAAGTATAAAACTCCTAGAAGATAACAGGAGAAAACGTAGATGACCTTGTGTGATGATAGCATTTTAGATATAACACCAAAGACATGATACATGGAAGAAATAATTGATACGCTGAACTTCATTAGAATTGAGAACTTACATTCTACAAAGGCAATATCAAAAGAATTAGAAGACAAACACTTAGAAAATATTTGCAAAAGACACATCTCATAAAGGACTGTTATAAAAAATATATAAAGATATCTTAAAACTCAACAATAAGAAAATAACAATCCAATTAAAAAATGGATAAAAAAGACCTCCACAGACCCCTCACCAAAGAAGATATACAGATAGCAAGTAAGCATATGAAAAGGTTTTCCACAGTTATGTTATCGGGAAATACAATCTAAAACAATGAGGTACCATCACACACCTATTAGAATGGCCAAAATTCAGAACATTGACGACACCAAATGCTGTGAGGTTGCAGAGCAACAGGAACTCTCACATGTTGCTGGTTGGAACAAAAGATGACACAGCCACCGTGGATGATAGTTTGACAGTTTCTTATAGAACTAAACAAACTCTTAACCTAAAATCCAGTGGTTGTACTCCTTGGTATTAGTCCCAAGGAATAAAAGATTTATTTTGACACAAAAACCTGCACATGGATGTTTATCACAACTTCATTAGTAAATGTTAGACTTGGAAGCAACCAACATACAAGTGAATGGATAAATAAACTGTGGTACACCTGGACAGTGGAGTATTACTCAGAGATAAAAAGAAATAAGCTAGTAAGTCATGGCTATACATGGAGGAACTTATATGTGTGTTGTGAAGTGAAATAAGCCCATCTGAAAAGGCTATGCACTGCATGATGTCAAGTATAAGACATTCTGGAAAAGGAAAAGAAGAGAATGAAAACATCACTGGTTGCTGAGGGTGAGAGGTAGGATGAATAGGTGGAGGACAGAGGATTATTAGGGCAGTGGAAATACTCTTTATGATACTGTAATGATGTATAGATGTCATTATTTATTGGAATAAACCTACAGAACGTACAACAACAAGAATAAACCATGAGGTAAACTATGAAATTAGGTGATTATGATGTGTCAGAGTAGGTTTATTCTCAATAAAAAAAATGTATCATTCTTGTGAGTGATGTTAATGAGGAAGACTATATATGTGTGGGGGCAGGAGGTTATGGGAAATCTCTGCACCTCCCTCTCCATCTTGTTGTAAGCCTAAAACTGCTGTAAAAAAAAAAAAGTGAAAGGTTAAAAATTAAACTATAGATAGCCTCTAAAAATTAATTTAAAAAAATCTTAAAGGTCCCATAAATAATTACACAAAGGATATGAATGTCAATTTAAAAAGTGGAAAAGCTATGTTTAATATTGATATTCTAGCTATATTAGTATGATGTTAACTCAAAGGAATATTTTGCCTTCAAAGTCAGTAATTAAAAAATATATACTGGTGGGCATCTGGGTGGATCAGTGGGTTAAGCATTCAGCTCTTGGTTTCTGCTCAGGTCATGATCTCAGGGTTGTGAGATCCAGGCCCATGTCAGGCTCTGTACTAAACGTGGAGCCTGCTTAAGATTCTCTCTCTCCCTCTCCTTCTGCCCCTCCCCTGCTTACCCATGCATAGACACTCTCAAAAAGAAATACATATATATACACACACATATTATATACCATTTAATGCTGATACATGCATAGAGAAATGGGATTGCTAATGGAGTACATTAGTGAAATTAATTTTTTATGTCAAAAACAAAAAATATTAACTGTTTGATCTATTAATTCTACTTCTAGGAAATGATCCCATGTTAATAATTTGAAATAACTAAAAGCATTCACTGATAAAAATATTTAAAACAGTTAACATTTAATATTAAATCATTTACATTAAAATTATGTCTTTGAAATGTTCTTAGTGACAGGAGAAAAGGTTACATCTATACTTAGTAGTAAGATCTTTCAAATAAAAAGTTTTGAAAAACACAGAAAAAGACAAAGAATGATGTCAAATGTTCAGGTGATTATAAGGTGATGAGATTATGGGTGACTTCTGTGTGTTCCAACTTTATGGTACTTTCTTGAAAAACTATGTACTGTTTTTAAGTCAGGGAAACATGTGAAAATTGTACAAAGCATAGAAAGATATTTTCTAAGGCTGTCAAATCCTAAAGAGAACACAGGGACCAGACTGACTGAGGAGAGAGTCATTGGTGACTTTTTGGTAAAAGTGAACAGTCCTGGATGTGAAAGGAGAGCTAATAATTATTGAGAAGAAACTCAAAGAATTATTACAAGGAGTTAGCACAGACTGGAGGAGCTCTGCACACCACAAACCCTGTACATATTAAGCATTAAAGTTGATGGCAAAGGAATGGTTATACATAGAACGGGACCTAGAGGAGAAATCAAGTTTCAACAAAGATTTTTTTTTTTTTTAAAATAAAGGACACTTAAGAATATCTGTCATAAGATGCTGGAGCAAAGTCCCAGAAGAGAACACATGGAGAAAACAGGTGATAAATATAAAGGCCTTCCTGGGTTCTCAGATATTATTTACAGTAAGTGTATTTCCTGACTTCAGTAAATTATTCAATAGAGTAAAAAAAGTTACATGCAGTTATGCATTAGGTACATTTCCTTTTTTAAAAAAAATCTTTACAAGTTTAACTTTTTGCTCCAAAATTTCAAGCATAGACTATTTTATCTTTAGAGCTGTTGATCTCTTTTCTGTTTTTGTTGATAGAGCTGGGGGAAAAAAGTAAATAAATGAGACCTGCAAGTTTTCTTTGTATACTAACAGCTTTTAGATCACCTAATTCTTGCATATAACCAACATGTAGATTTCGAAATTTGATTGATTAACTATCTTGCAGGAAGAACTGGCTTTCTCACTCTTAATGTGGCTACAGTATTTTAGAACATTGGTCAGTCACCAGATACTTACTGAAGTTTTCTATCTGATGAGCGTAGTTCCGGCCATGTGCTGGAAATGCAGTGGTGGAAGAGGCCAAAGGTCCTTGCTTTATGGAGTTTATAGTCCATTGGGAAGATGAATGTTAAAAAAGTGTAAGTGTGCTGAGAACTATAGGGTTCTATGATGGGAAGTGCATCCTATTATGGGGAATCATGAGGAAGTGATATTTAAGCTGGAGTCTCATGAATGAATAGGAGTCCATAGGCCGAGATGGCAGAAGACATTCCGAGGGAACCAAATGTACAAATGGCCTAAGACAGAAGGAACTTGTGTCTGAGAAAATTTCCACATGTTGGAAGTGGGATAAGTGAGGCTGGACATGGGCAAAAATGATTCATAAAGTCTTGTATACCAAGGTAAGAACACTTCATTAACACCATGAACTTCTTTAACACATCAACACCAAGAACACTTCATTAACTGAAAAGGCAATGGGAGTTCCCTGAAAAGGTTGAAGTTGAGGAATAGTATGATCAGATAGCAGTTTTAAAAACACTGCCCTCTGGCTTGCAGTGAAGAGCAGATTATGAATGGGCAGTGGTAGACAAAGTGGCTTGGATTGGGGTGTTTGCTGTGGGGATGGAGAGAGGAACCTGGATTTCAGACACATGTGGCACATTTCATTGACAAGATTTGGGGCACTGCTGTCAATAGCAGTATAATTTGAGCCCCAAGTATGATTTTATGTTTAAAGGAAAAAAAAAGTGAAGTTATTTTTAATAATACACTTAATTTAACCCAGTATATCTAAATTATCATTTCAACATGCAGTCCATATTTTAAAATATTAATGAGATATTTTATAATATTCAAAATCCAGTGTGTAATTTACATTTGTAATATGATCAAGTTGGACTACCATATTTCAAGAATTTCACAGTCACATATGGCTAGTGGCTAAATATTGGAGAAGCTGGTTTGCTTGTCTGTAGCTTTTATACTTTTCCATAAACTGGCAGCCTACTCTGAATACCTCATTGCATCACTATAATGATTAAATAATGTACAGGAAAATGAATGATGCTCCATAAAAGGTTGTTTAATATGGAAAGCTGGTAGTTGTCCACTTAGCCATTGTCTCTGTGACACTAAAATAAGGGGCAATTCATTCAATGCAGGAGGAAAAATGTTTAGACTAAATATTTTTTTAAAAAGTTGGAAAACAAAAACAATTGACTTATTGTAGATAAATTATAACTTGTAGTCATTGGCATGGATTGTATCAAGGATACAATCAGGGTAAAAGGTAGGTAGTAAACAAGTAGGGTGGTGAATCCCAAAACTATATTTAAAGGCACTCATATTTTTGTTTCGGAAAAGGTGACCTATTGAGGCACAATAAATTGTAACATAGCATCGTTTTTCATCTTCTGTAAGTTTTCATGAACAACTCTTTCAGTGTGTCTGAATGCATTAAATCTCCAGCAAATGCTGAAGAGAATCCTGTAACCACTGATACTTGTAATGTCTCTGTGAAATGATTTATTTGAGAAGTTGAAGTAAGACTTTTCTTTTAGTAGAGGTCACAAAGCATACTCAGGTTGCTTTTGATCATGCCTGCCTGATTGATGAATTAAAATAGTCAACACATCAAACCAATTTTCAGATGTTTTCACCTTTTTAACTCTATGGGAATTTTCTCATGAACACATCAGAGAAGAATTTGGCTCAAGGCAACTGATAAATCAATGACATGATTCTCTAGGCAGCTTCTCTACCCCAGACTGAGCCTGTGTAGCTGGAGCAGCATAATTGAACTGTAAGCAGCATATTGGGGAGATACCCACTTTTGCTCCTCTATTTTCCACATTGCAGATGGTGATTTTTTTCAAAACACAATTCCAATTAAGCTAATTCTCTGCTGAACACACTGCAATGACTCCTCACACTTTTAGATTAAGACCAGAGTCTTGATCTCTTTCTATCCATCACTCTTTGCCTTTTATTAAACTTTTCATTTTGAGATAGTTTTACTTTCACAGGCAGTTCTATAAAATAATAGAGACATATTCTGTGGAAACTTCATCCAGTTCCCTAATGGTAACATCCTGCAAAACTGTAGTTGGAGCTTATAGCCAGGATCCTGACGTTCATACCGTTAAGATACACAAATATTTCATCAGCATGAGGATCCTTAGTGTTGTCCTTTTATAACCATACTCTCTTCCATCCAGTTCCACACCCCCGACCAATCTCTGGTAATCACTAATCTGTTCTCCATTTCTATAATTTATCATTTCAAGAATGTTATGTAAATGGGGGGAGGGATACCTGGGTCGCTCAGTTAAGTATCTGACTCTTGGGTTTGGCTTAGGTCATGATCTCAGGGTTGTGAGATTGAGCCCTGTGTCAGGCTCCATACTTAGTGCTTAAGATTCTCTCTCTCCCTCTGCCCCTCCCTTGCTCTCACACAACACATGTTCTCTCTCTGTCAAAAACAAGAAATCAAAAAAAAATTTAAAAAGAATGTTATGTAAATGGTATCATCAAATATGTAACTGATTGTGGTTGGCTTTTTTCATTCAGTCTAATTTTCTGGAGATTTACCCGGGTTGCTATATGTATCAGCAATTTGATATTTTTTATTATGACATAACAGTCTGTTTAACTGTTCATCTGCTGAAGGATATCTGCTTGTTTTCTAGTGTTATGCTGTTTTGAATAGAGCTGCTATAAACATCCAGGTACATGGGGTTTTTTTGTTTTGTTTTGTTTTTTTTAAAGATTTTATTTATTTATTTGACAAAGAGGGATCACAAGTAGGCAGAGAGGCAGGCAGAGAGAGAGAGAGGAAATCAGGCTCCCCGGTGAGCAGACAGCCCGATGTGGGGCTCAATCCCAGGACCCTGAGATCATGACCTGAGCTGAAGGTAGAGGCTTAACCCACTGAGCCACCCAGGCGCCCCAGGTACATGGTTTTGTAGTGAGCACGATCATCCTTTCTCTGGGATAATTACTCATAAGTACAATAGTTGCATCACATGACAGTTGCACATTAAGTTAAAAAAACAAAAACAAAAACAATCTGCCAAACTGTTTCCAGTAATGTATCAGTGATCCAGTTTCCCTGCATCCTCACCAACATCTGATCTTATTACTAATTTTTATTTTAGTCATTCTGGTATGTGTGTAGAAATATCTTACTATGATTTTAATTTGAGAGTTCTTCGTATAGTCTAGATACTTTGTTAGAAATGCGGTTTGATTATCCAACTCTGTTGCTTGTCCTTTCATCTTTTTAACAGGGTCTTGTGCACAGTAGAAGTTTTCAATTTAAATGAGGCCCAATTTATGAATTTTTCCTTTTATGGATTATGCTTTTGGTATCAAGTCTAACAGTTCTGCCTAGTCCTAGATCCTGAAGATTTTCTCATGTTTTTGTAAAAGGTCTGTAGTTTCATGTTTTACTTTTAAGTCTTTGGTCCATTCTGAGTTAATTTTTTGTTAGCTGTGAGACTGAGGTCAAGGTTTACTCATATCTTATTGCTCCAGCAGTAAGTTCAGAGACCATTTACCTCCACTGAATTGAATATTTGTCAAAAAATGAGTTGGGCATATTTATAGGCATCTATTTCTGTGTTCTCTGTTGTTTTCCACAGATCTGTATGTTTATTTGCCTAGCAGTACCACACAGCTTTGATTACTGTACCCATATGGTAAGTCTTGAAATTGGGTAGGTGGATTCCTCCCACTTTATTTTTCTTTTCAAAATTGCTTTAGCTATTCTAGTTCCTTTGCCTTTTCATATACATTATAGAATAATCTTATATAGATCCTAAGAAAATATTGATTGAATTTTGATAGGAATTGCATTATACCTGTAGATCAGTTTGGGGAGAGTTTATATCTTTACTCTGTTGAACATGATATGTCTCTTCATTTATTCAGATTTTTTTATCCCTTTCATCAATGATGTATTTAAGTTGACAAATCTTATGCATGTTGTTATATTTACATCTAAATAATTTCATTTTTTGAACAAGTGTAAATAGTATTGTATGTTTTGTCATCTCATATTTGTTTGCTAGCATACAGAAACACAATTGCCCTCCCATGTTCTTTTAGGGAAGGTCTTCTAGTGAGAAATTCCCTCAGTTTTCTTTCATATGAGAATGTGTTGGTTTCGTCTTCATTCCTAAAGTATATTTTTACTGGGTACAGAATTCTGGTTTGACATATCTTTTCTTTCAGCACCTTAGAAATATCGTGTCACTTTCTCTTAACTTCTATAGTGACTAATGAGAAATTTGCTGTTACCTGAATTATTTTTCTTCTGTAGGTTGGATGTCATTTTTCTCTGGCTGTGTTGAGGATTTTTTCTTTGTCTTTAGGTTTCAGAAGTTCAATTATGATGTTTCTTGCTATGGGTTTCTTTGGGTCTCTCCTGTTTGGGGTTCACTAAACTTCTCGAATCTTAATCTCTTTGCCACATTTGTAAAATTTTAGTCTGTTATTTCTTCTCATGCTTTTCTAGCTCTGACCCTGTGTACTTCTTCAGGTTTTCAGGCACAGTTCATTTTTTCAAGTATATTTTTCTGTTTTTCAGATTAATAATATCTATTTTTCTAACATCCATTTCACTAATCTTTCATCTGTTCTCTCTATTCTGCTGTTGAGCCAGTTACTGAGCTTTTTATCAGTTATTATATTCTTCAGTTCTAAAATTTCCACTTGATAAATCTTTGTATGTTTTGTTTCCTGGTTGGACATTACTATTTCTTTAATGAATCTTCTTATTTTTTCATTTGTTTCAGACATGCTGATAAATGCACATTGAAGCATCTTTATCATAGATGTTTAAACATTGTCATCAGATAATTTTAGCATTTATGCCATATTTATTTGGCATCTATTGTCTTTTTCAGTTTGAGATCTTCCTGGTTCTTGGCATGACTAGTGATTTTTATTGAAGATCATACATTTTTCCTATTATGTTATGACCTTATTTAAATTTTTTTTTCCCTCTGCTACCATTCCAGAAGGAGGAGAGGGAGGAGCACCACCTCATTATTGCCAAGTAGAGGCAGAAATTCAGGTTCCCCATACAACCTCCTGACATGTGAGATATGGGAGGGGCTGCTTGTTACTGCTGGGCAGGGTGGATTTGGTGATACAAGCAGTCCCCACTGACATCACAGTGACTTCGTTATCTCTGGGTGATTGTGAAAGTTCTGACTCTCCATTTAGCTCCATACATGATTTCTAATAACACAGTTGGAGGTGGTGGGTATTTATTACTGAAAGCTGGGGATGAAAATCCTATCTCCCTATTTGACCTGTTCTGATACCATGCTGGCAGGTATTTGGGGGCAGTTGGCACACCCTTTTGAGGGTATAAGTCTAAGATCCGCACACAGCATTCATTAACATGGATGGGAGCATGGCTACAGTTTTTCTATGGTGTTTGACTAGAATGGAATGAGTATTGTCTAAAATTTTCTGTCTTGCTACTTTTTCCTTTTCTTCATCCTTTGGCTAGAAAGATCACGTTTTAGTTGGGATTTTTTGTATATCCTCACTAATATTTCTGGGTCACTGGCTACCTTGGCTGTAAGTCTAGGATATGTAAGGCAAAAAGAAAACCCAGGAAACTTAACCATTCTGTCATTCCTAGCCAAATTGCCTTCTCTCTCTACCTTTCAGTCTTCTGATGTTTGTTTAATATATAATATCTATGAATTGTAGTTATACTTAGCATGAATAATAAGAGAGTATATGTCTGTTTCATCTTCCCAGAAGTGCTAATGACTCTTGACTTTTTATTTTCTATTATTTATTAAAGATTTATTTATTTATTGGAGGAGGGGAGACGGAGAGGGAGGAAATCTCAAGCACACTCCATGCTGAGCACAGAACCTGATGAAGGGTTCGATCTCATGACCCTAAGATCATGACCTGAGCTAAAACCAAAACTCAGATGTTCAACTGCCTGAGCCACTCAGGTGCCTGGCCCTTGGCTTTTTAAAATCTCTATTATGCTTTAAATCTTACCTCAAAAATCCCTTCCACTGGGACCCATTCTCTCACTTCCCTTAGGACTGAAATTCTACACTATTAGAAGCTCTCCAGAGAGCCTGTATTTCTCTTCTTCCTAGCATGTATTTTAAAATAGCAGTATTAAATGAATTTGACTGATTAATGTGCTTCCTTTAATAGACTCTAAGGTTCATGTGGGTAGTGATTGTGGCTGTGTTTTAATTATTTTGTTCATAGTACCCAGCAATCTTCTTGGCATTAATAGTAGAGTCTTAGTAATATTTGTAGAACTAACAAGGCAATGCAATAAAGTAGAAAGAGCTAGACTTTTGCAGTTAGATTTTGCCATTCTACCAGAAGTATGATATTTACATCTTTTTTGTACTTTACTGTTTTCTTATATGATAATATTAAGTAATATAATATGTAAATTTCTCCACATAATGCATGACATGATGACTTCCAATTTCTAACAGCTATTATTTCCCTTCTTCTGTTATCCTTCTTTTCTAGAAAACTGTAGTCTTGCTTTATTTCATTTTTTAAGTCTTTGATGACAACAACAATGCCCAGGACATAGTGGAAATTCAGTAGTTATTAAATGCAATTAAATCAATATTTGTATTATTATTTTTTGGGACTTTACTTCTTATAAGAAAATGTACATAAAAGGAAAAAAACTTAGAGGGGGGATATAGTTTTGTTTAGAAAGCAAAAGAGCTGATTTATCGGTGGTTCACCCTTGAACTAGAAGAGCAGTTTGAAAATAGTAAATACATCCCAAGGAAAGAGTACAAATGTTCATGCTATAATAAATACTTTAGAAAGTTACAAGAAAAAGTACATTTGGAAACATAAAAAAGAAGGTGAACTGTGAAAAACTCTGAAAAAGAAGATAAAATAATTTTTTTTCCAAATGGAATAAATTTTGTCCATTATTCCCAGGAAAAATGAAAAAGAAAAGGAGGCTTCAAAATATGCACTTGACATTGATCATAGGAGGGCAAGAACTGTAGGGAAGGGAATTTATGGCCTTCTGCTGGCCTTTAACAGATCAGATGTGTCATGGACCTTGTGGCACCGCCCATAAGGTGACTGTGAAGGGCTTATCTTCGGGGATAAAAGTGCCTATTGAATTTGGGGGAGCATGATGTACACAGGCTACCAGATGCTTCCGTCTCCTGAGAAAGATGTAACTTGTGATTGTGAGAAAGGAAGAAAAAATCATAGGGAGAAAAATTATATCCAAAACATCTCCAGTTCAGATTTGAGTGGCAAGAGGAAGGAGTGGCAAATCTCCTATTTGAGATAGGAAACTAGGAGTGAATGCGTATAAATGATGGTCAGTATTTAACCAAAATATACTATGTGTTGGGCGCTGATCTATGAGTTTTACATATATTAAATCATTTAATCCATCATGACTGGTGTTCCTATTATGATATTCATTTTGGGTATAGAAGTTATAACATTCTTGTAGGTTTATTGATACTGTCTTTCCCAGGTTGGAAATGGGGGGGATGTATGTCTGAAATGGGACAAAAGATGTCTTACACCCCACTGCTGTGCTTTCTGTTTTGGGTAGAATTGTGTCCTCTGAAAATTCCTATACTGAGGTCCTAACCCCTGGTTCCTGAGAAGGTGATCTTATTTGGAAAGAGGGTCACTGTAGATGTAACTAAAGATGAGGTCTCACTGGACTAGGGTGGGTCCTAATCCTATATGACTGGTGTCCTTTTCGAAAGGAGAGAATGGACACATGGACACATGCATGTACAGAGAGCTTTCATTCTGTGTCAACAGGAAGACAGTCACCTACAAGCCCAGGAGAGAGGCCCAGAACAGATGTTCCTTTAACAATCCTCAGAAGGAACCAACCCTGTCAATATGTTTGATTTCAGACTTCTAGCCTCCAGAACTGTGAAAACAAGAAATTTCTGTTTTTTAAGCTGCCCAGCTTGTGACACTTTGGCACGATAGCCCTAGCAAACTAGAACGCTTTCCCTGGAGCCCTAACCTTTGTGGAGGTTACATATCCTTTTGAAAACAAAAACAGAACCATGGAGGACCTCTCCAGAGAGATGCAAATAGCCACAATTTTACATATAATTTCAAGAGCTCACAGATGTTCTGTCGTCCATCAACAGACCCACCCCCACCATAGGCCAGACTGAGAACTTTTGTTCTAGAGTCAACGTGACTTCTCCCAATCCCTTTCTTAGGTGATGCCTCCTGTATATATTGCCCTGCACCAAACATTTCCCTTGAAGAAAACCACTCTTCAGTGTGTGGCAGCATCTTATAGCAATGGAAGGAATTATGCTCTGAAGAGTTGGTGCCTTGGAGCTATGACTCACAGCACAGTATTCAAATGCCTTAGAAATACCTTGGGCCCTACTGCAGCCCCCTGTTAAAACATACAGATGCTTTTCTTTATCTTTGCTTTCTTTTTTTTTTTTAAGATTTTATTTATTTATTTGACAGATCACAAGTAGGCAGAGAGGCAGGCAGAGAGAGAGGGAATCAGGCTCTCTGCTCATCAGAGAGCCTGATGTGGGGCTCGATCCCAGCACCCTGAGATCATGACCTGAACTGAAGGTAGAGGCTTTAACCCACTGAGCCATCCAGGCGCCCCTCTTTGCTTTCTTTTTTTAATTAAAACAATCTTTCTCTTAGAATTGCTGCGTGTAATTTATAGGGCCGGATATGGAAACAGAGTAAGCTGATATTTTGATGTGCTTTAGGGAAAGAACTTAAACTCAAAGTGACTATATTTAAATTTAGCAAAGAGGCTAAGAAGTGGCTCCCCAAGAGCTCTTACAGAGGATATGGGAAGAAGACAAAAACTCCCTTTGCTACCTTTACACCCTGCTCAGTACCGAGTGTCTAACACATATTCCGAATCTCACGTAGTATGTTCTGCATGCACAAAGATGAAAGGCATTATGAAAATAAACACGAGAACTTGCCTTCATCCCTGTGTGTGTGTGTGTGTGTGTGTGCGCGTGCACACATTACGTAGCTATGTCTCGCCGTCTAGGAGTTGGCCTACTCTTTCTGCTCAAGTCAGCCATATCTCTGTTATTGTGGTTAAAACTCTATAACACTGTCTTCTGTTGCATTTTCTAGCCACAGAGAGAAACTGCTCTTGCCATAACTTCATGTCATCTTTGAAGAATGTCTTCCACCTGTGTTTGCATGATTTTTCTCTGTCATTCACTTTGAGGAAGAGATGCCTTGTCTTGATAGTGCCAGTGCCACTCATTTATCGACCCATAGGAGTGAGTCTGTATTGTTGAACTGTCATTATTATCGTTAAATAAACATTAACCACTGTGGTAGATAATCTTGTCTGCTAGTGGAATGAGTTTTCAGAAAGCACAGCTGCTCCTGACGTTTGCTGCCACAGGACAGAGGGATCATCATTTAGGATCCTTTCTGTCACGCTGCTCTTCTCTCTTACCCGCCTGTCTGTCTGGCGGGTAATTCTTGGTCATTTGTATCTGTTGAAATCTGAACCACTTATGGCATGTGCTACCTCCAAGAAGTCCTTGTGAGTCTCTCAGCTGTATGGGATGTTCATATTTTATCATTTCCCTTAGGTCATAGTGTTATACTCACAGTGCATTTATGTTATGTCCACTCTCCAGATGGTACGGTGCTGAAAATAGTGCTTGCTCTTACTCATTTTGCATGGTGCTCACAACAGGATGTTTTGGAATTTTTTTTCCTGAAGCCCTTTAATACCTGGCTCTGCCACATAGTCTTCCTGGATTAATCGGAATTTGAGTTGGCTTTTGTATTGATATAGAAAGTAGTTTGGCACATGGATAATTGAAGAATGTAGGCAAAGGGACATAACAGAAGATGCCAGTCAATATCATGTACCAAGATCTGACGGTAGGCAGTAAAACATAGTGGGAAGTTGAAAGATAGGAAAGTACAGAGTGAGGGAATTGAGATGGAACCTTGGGAAACACCATTAAGTTAAAAATTGTAAAATGTGTGGATTTATATAGCAATTTTCTTTCAAAGAATTTAAAGGAATTGCAGTAATGCTGGCACAGGTCAGTCCGTTGCTATCCATTTTATATCATCAGAGATAAGATAATGCCTGGAAGCAAGGAAGAATTCAGTTAATATTTGTGGGATGAATATATGAAGTTCTTGGTATTTTGGAAGAAAGAGGTTTATTAAAGAACACTGGATTGCGGAAGGATAGTAGAGAAATCCAAGATTGGACTCTAGGTTTTAGCCTTAATCAATTTCAGGAAGATAGACATATGGTAGTGGCACAGGGAAGGGTGGAAAACAGTGGTGAGAGCTGATCAGATCTTGAATCTTCCTGGTAAAAAGATGGTTGTGATGTTGTACAAATGCAAATTATTAGATGCTGGCTCAGTCTGCTCAGCTACAGAAGTAGTGGGCTTCCAATAGAAGCCCGAGGTCTGGATACGGTGTATCTCAGCAAGCTTATCTAAAATATCTGATAATGGAAGTTTTTCTACTGTGGTGAGAATATTTAACATGAGATTTAGCCTCTTAACACGTGGTTAAGTGTGCAATACAGTGTTATTAACCACAGCCACAATATTATATAGTAGGTCTGTAAAATTTAATCATCTTATGTAACTTTTTTTTAAAGACATGCTCCCAGCCTGCCTTAAATCAAGATACCACTCCTGTTAGATTTCTCACTTGAAAAGAAATACTTTGAATTATCCACAGTGAGTAACCCTTAAAAAATACTGATAGTGTTCTTTTTCTCTGGGCATAATGCAGAGTGGGTGTAGAAGTGAGTACAGGAAGTGGTACAAACTAATAGAAATAATACAGTGAGAGTTGAAAAGGAAAAAGCCCAGCTTGAAATAATTTGTCCAGTAAATAATTATCAAAAACCTATTGTGCATCAGTAAGTAGCCCTCTGGAGGGAAACACATTGGTATGTTTGTGGAATAATCATTGTGATTTGGCTGAGAGCTTTGGGACACGGGAGAAGGGGATGGTAGGAGATAAGATCTGAAGGACCGTCAGAGACAGACCTGGAGGTGATTAGCAGTTTGGATTTTATTCTAAGTAGGATGCCTATACCCTGGAAGCTTTTTTTTTTTTCCCCCACTAGAGAGGGGTAGGAGTGAGGGACAGAGGAGAGGGGGAGAGAGAATCTGAAGCAGGCTCCACACCCAACACGGAGCTCATGGAGCTTGATCTCACAACCCTGAGATCATGACCTGGGCTGAAACCAAGATTCTGCCACTTAACTGACTGAGCAACCCAGGTGCCTCGCCCTGGAAGCTTTTGAATGAAATGACACAACCTGATTTAGTTTTTAAAAGCTCTGTCTGATTGCTCTGTGGAAAATGAAGTATAGGAGGGCAGGAATGAAAGCAAGTTGAATGGTGGACAGGCTATTACACTAGCTGAAGTTAAACATGGATAAAACACAAGGATGGTAGTGGGAGAGCCAGCAAAAGTGACTGGATTTAAGAAATGCTTTGAGATATACAAGTTGACAAGACTTGCAGATAGATTTATTGTAGGGGAGAGGGAAAGAAATTCAAAGATACATTCTGGGTTTTTGGACTTATCAGGTGAGGCTGTGATGGTATAGTGGTTAGTATTCTGCGTTGTGGACTTAACAGGTGAGTCAGGTGGAACAGACTGGAGGGAGAAGTCTCTGGGCAGGGGGTGTTGATTAAGGCTACTGCTCTGGGTGGATGCTTAGTAGACACTCCCTGGAGATGATGAGTTGACTGTTGGATACATGAGCCTAGGGTTCAGGAGGAGGTCAGGGCTGGATATATGCTTTGGGTAGTCATTAATAGAGAGATGGTATTTACATACGGAACTAGATACAGCCATGTGGGAGAGTATTCATAGAGGAGAAAACAGAGCCTGGCCTGAGTCCTGGGCACTCTAGCATGTAGAAGTCAAGAAGAGGAAAAGGAGCAAGCAGAAGAAATGGAGGAGGGGAAGCAGCTGAAGAAGCAGGAAAATTCGCATGGTCGAGTGTCAAAAACAAAAACATGTTGGTAAGAAAATGATAACTCAAACACTGCTGGAGGATTGAGAGAGGTGAAGTTTGAGAAATGGCCAATGGGCAGAGCAATGTGGAGGTTCTGATCAACTGGCTGAAGCTGGTTGAACAGATAGTAAGAGGTTAGGAAGTTGAAATAACTATGTCCACTAGTTTTAACCACAAAAGGAAGACAAGAAATGAGGCTGTGGTTACAAACAAGAACAATTCATCCACATTCACCCACAGCAGTAGGAAAGGTAGAATTTAAGGGTATAGATGCAGGTAGAGATCAATTTAATATTGAAAACAAAAAGCCAGTATCTTCAAATGGCAAGAAGAAAAGAGGAAAACAATTGTACTTTCTTCAAGATCATCCATCGCCATATTTGTTGCTTGATGAAATGTTAGACCATGGAAGAATGGAAACTATAGCAGGGCTTGTGATTACTCACTGGGTGTAAATTTATTTTCATGCTTCCTGTTCATATTACAAGTTGTTAAGCCCTTAGGAAAGCTTGCTAGACAATTCTGTGCGGAAAAATAAATAACATAAAAACATTTAAAATGTTTTAAATTGCTGTTTGGGCATCAAGCTGAAACATAATTTTGCTTTGATTACTATACCCTGTCCCACATGTATCTTTATGAGTATTAAAAAAAAAAACATAGTGGAAAATTTAGTGGTAACAGGTGATTCTACAAATAGTTATTCTTCTGAGCTGTTATACAATAAGCATAAATATATAAACAAGAACCAGCTTGCTCTAGTTAGTTTATTCGAATTGTACTATACAGAATTTTAATACTGTTTGTCTCTGCTTTGCTAAGTAACAGTGGACCAGCAATTTAGCTATTCTGTGATCATTCAGATATGTAAAATCCTTGACAAAGGACCAGGGTTTTAAGATCTCAGGATCCTCTTAATGAAACAGTATTAGTTCATATTTTTTCTGATTTTTTGAATTGTAGTAAAATATATATAATATAAAATTCACCATTTTTTTTTTAAGAGGGACAGAGGTGGGGGAGGGGGAACGGGAGAGAGAGAGAAGAGAGAATCTCAAGCAGGCTCCATGCTTGATCTCACAACCCTGAGATCATGATCTGAGCCAAAATCAAGTGTTGATGCTTAACTGAATGCACCCGCCCAGGTGCCCCTATTTTAACCATTTTTAAATGAACAGTTCAGTAGTATTAAATACATTCATATTGTTGTGCAACCTACCACTACTGTTCATATCCAGAATTCTTTCATAAAAATATGAAAGCCTTTATGAATTTGCATGCCATCGTTGAGCAGGCACCATGGCAATCTTCTCTGTAATGTTCTAATTTTAGTGTATGTGTGCCAAAGTAGACCACTTATTCTTATTTTAAGGAAAACACTTATTTACATAAAGGAGAAGAAAATTATAGAAACTGTAACTTTGAAAGATAAGCCAGAACCATTTGATTATTATTATCAAAATAAAGTCTTAGATCAAGTCCATAATGTTCCATATCAAGATATTAAGGCATGGAGGGTGATTATGATGTTCTTCCAAAAAATACCCTTTGGTTGTACACTCAGAGCCAGAATACGGGATAGATGACCGGAACCAAGATGATCATTGCTATATTTTCCCAATTTTCTGGTTGAAAACTAAGCAATGATTCAAACCCAAATTTTTTGAGTTCTTACTATATGCCAGGCATTATGCTACATAATGTACATGCATTATCTAACTGACTCCAACAAGAATACAATGAGCTAATTCTCTTGTTTTCATTTTAAAGAGAATAAAACATTAAGACTAAATTAGAAAGGTATAATTAATGATTTATGGTTTTATAACCAGTAAACCATGGGTGAAAGAGGTACCTGTTGGCCAGCCTGACTCCACAGGTCTTGCCCTTAATGTCTGTGCTCTAGTGTGTCTATTGTAAGGTGATGGAAGACTACACCCCCCCCAAGTTTTAAAAAATTAAGGCCTTTAGACAATTTCTCCAAACTCATCCTGTTCTCACTAACACATTGTTTTTGCTTGTGCAGACACTTACATGCTGAACAGTGATGATCCCATCAAGGTTTTGAGTTGGACTCACTATTATTTCTAGGTGTTTTACTAGCAAATGTTTTCTCTATAGCTGCTAGAGGGTGGGGGATGGCGATGGGGGAAGGAGGATCGAGGATGGGGGGATGGGGATAGGGGAAGATTTCATCAATGTTCTTTGCTGCAATTTCTCTTTATTCATTCTCATAATTTGCTGACTTCTAAAAGGATGCCTTTGAAATTAGAACATTTCTTAAAATAAAAATGCTGTGCCAGAAGACTCCATTTAGAACTTAATTTCAGCTCTTATCTACAATATTCCTGCATCTACATTCTGATTCTTTACACCTGTTATGCTCTGATTATCTTAGTTTGCTTCTAGAATTTTCCCTAACAGAGCTTTATTATCCTACACTATCTAATTCAGGAAGCCCTTACATAATTTGTATGAGGTTGGTGAGGTTTCTGCTTGTCTTATTTAGACTTCATGTTGCAGGCTTTCCTCACACCATACCCTGTTCTTTATTAGGAACGCTCAGCTGTAGTTAGGTGAAAAGAGCACAGTTCTGGAAGACAGCTGAACCTGGTTTGATTTTGGATCCTCCCCTTATTACACATCATGCAGGATTATGGTCAGCTTTTTAATTGCTAAGATTATAGACAGTTGGAATTTTAGATTTACACACGGTGAAGTAGAAATTTGTGCAGCAGAGTGGAAATATATTTCCTGGTTGTTGAGGGGCTTGGCATAGGGGGTTGGGAAGTGGCTTTATTCTTACCCCAGCCAACATACACAAGTAACAAAGAAGCAGGTCTGAGTGAGTTCATGTTCCTCTTATGCTCCCTTCTTTCCCACACCCCTTTCCGTTTCTTCCCGGAGCTTCTTCACCCAGCAGGTTTGACCAACCATAGACACTACCTCATGGGTGAGTGAGTAGGAGGGGAGAAGAAGGAATGACTTTTCCAGTCCTGTACTTTTTACTCCTCTCTTTCCACACTGGATTCTGGCAAGGCTGGCTAGAGTGTTTCAGTAGAGGCCCACCCACAACCTTATTGTATCAGATACCAGCCTGGCTTTTCTCTTCATTTATAGTTTTGTAAATTCTGAGAGAACTTTTTTATTTACTTAAGAAATATGGTTTTTGTACACACACACACACACACACACACACACAGGAACGCTACTTAGTCTTCAAAAAGTAGGAAATTCTGCAATATGCTGCAACACAAATGAACCTTGAGGACATTACACCAAGTGAAATAACCCAATCACAGAAAGACAAATACTGTATGATTTCACTTATGTGAGGTAACCAAAAATCAAATTCATAGAATCAAAGAGTGGAATGGTGGTTTCCAGGGGCTGGAGGGAGGGGGAAATGTGAAATTAATAATCAATGGGCATGGAGTTGTAGTTAAGATGCATATATACATTCTTGGGCTTTGTTGTGCAACATTGCAGCTGCAGTCAGCAACACTGCATTGTAACTTAATATTTGCTAAGAGAATAGATCTCATATTGCATGTTCTTTTCACAATAAAGTTAAAAAGAAATTCATTTCCCAGTGAGGAAAGCTAGATTACACTTGGGTTGTGCTCAAAACTCCAAATTCCAACTGGTCTCTCTTATCTGGGAATTTTTCATAGAACTTAACATTGTGGAGCCAAAGAACTGAATTTCTGTGGCTTGATGTACTTTCTTAGATTCTGTTACCCAGAAAAAAGATTTCTGACCTGGTACTATAAACACATATGCCTCAGGATTATTGCTTAAATGGTAAAACTTTTGAATTCTTAAAGATGTACTTCCCATGTTCTCATTTAGTAGATGAAATATTACTTTGAAGTTTGATTCTCCCTTTTTTTCAAAGATAACTTTTAGTTATTTTCTAAAGTTTGTACCATATATAATTCTTGATAAAGAAGATAGTATTTCTTTAGCTTTGGTAGAATACATGACTCCGTTTGAACACATCAGCTACCCACAAAAAGGGGACTTGGCATTGTGCAAATATCCTGGTAGAATCACATGACGTATGTGTGAGCAATTCTGAGTGTTTTCAGTGTCCAATTTTGTTGTCTCAATTTTAATTGTGATTTGTGTTTTCTGAGCCAGAATTGTTTCAACTGAACACAAAAGTTTCCATTGTCTGATGTCCTACAACATGGGCACGCCTGAGTTGCAACCATTGCAAAGCCTGACACGGGTCACTTTCTGTTATTGTCCCCGCCAAGACCCTCTGTTTCTTCTTTTACATGAGTGAACCAAGAAGAAGCGAGTATTATTTGACCAATTTATTTAAAATCAAAGTGAGTAGTCACTCACTCACTCTGTGTCTCTCAGAAAGATGACCGGACATGTTTTTTAAACTGAATGCTACAACTAAATTTAGCCAAAGTGCCTTGTTTTCTGAATGCTTCCAAAATGGAACACTGTGCTTTTGATTGCTGCTTTTGGAGTCTCATTAAGACTCTAAAAGGTCAAAGGAAAAAGGACTGGAGCAAAATACATTCATTTACAATACCAGCACAATCAAAATGTAGAAATCAACCACAGACATCATGTGTTTCTACCAGGATATTTTACAATGCCAAGTCCCCTTTTTATGGGTAGCTGATGTGTTCAGATGGAGTCATGTATTCTACCAAATGTCTACAGTGTTCTTACTAGTAGAGAAATATTTTAGACTGCCAGTTGTTTCCTCCATAAACTAATTTTTGAACAGAGGGTGATGTCAGAGTCAGATATTTTTGCCATAAAATGAAATCTCTATCTCCATAGATTTAAACTTTCTCAAGATAGGCATTCTTCCCATGGCCTCTGCTCTAACACACACTAAAAATTTCATGAGGTGAAATTGGCACATGAAAAGTTGCCACTGAGGGATGACTTCAGATTTTGACAAAGAATCTGCTGGGAAGACAGACTAACTTAAAATTCAGTTTTCCACAAAAGCTAAAAATAAATCTACTGGTAGTATGGATAAATTAAAAAAAAAATTCAGTTTTCCAAAGACAAGTCTGACTACAGTTTTCTCTGGCACATTCCATAATTTATTTCTGCTAGTAATAAGACTATTGTCATGTGTGTGTGATGATATTCTGTGGAACAATCAGTGGGAGCTTTCCTTTAATTTAAATTTAGACTTTAGTATTTCCCTTCTCTAACATATTAAGATCTCACGACTTTAACCATAACTTTAAACACCTTGCTACTTGGCTTTTCATATTCTATATTTAGCTTTTACTTTCTTTGGCTCAAAATTATAATAAAGTAACCACAGTACTTACCTTTTTGTGTCCATAACTGATTACTATAGTATTTAACATTCTTACATATATTAAAACCTACCATATTCCAGACATTAGTCTAGGTGCTAAGAATTCAGCAATGAATTATGTAGATACAAATCTCTGCCTGGTGACGCCTGGGTGGCTCAGTCAGCTAAGTGTCTGCCCTCAGCTCAGGTCATGATCCCAAAGTCATTAAATCTTAAAAAATAAAATCTCTGGCTGTATAGTAAGCCTTTCATTCTCATATATATATATATATATATATATATATATATATATACCTAAGATTGTCTTTTCCACCCCTACCTCTAAAAAAAAAATTTCCAAAATTTTTTCACCAGTCTTATTTTTTTTTAATCTTATCACTTTATTTTTTCATTTTAATTTTTTAAATCTTATCATTTTAAAGGTTGGGGTACTTTCTGAAGTAATCGCTGTGAGTTATTTTCAAGCAGAGGAGACGGTGTTCTTGATATTCCTTAGAGGTGAGAACTAGATCAATGTTGATTAATGTCTTTATCACTGAATACAGTTGTTGTTTCTTAAAGTGTATTTATGGACCACCTACATCAGAATCCCCCAAGGTGGTGATTACCATCCCTGGGATCCACTTCCTAGCTCCTGATTCAGAATATCAGGATGAGGGTCAGGGGTATATGTATTTTTAAACAGCAATCTGGGTGATCCTTACACATGCTGAAGTCTGAGCATTATTTATTAATTTAGACAAAGAGATAAGGAAAATGAATTTAAGTTAGAAAATGACCACAAGCAATTGGAAAAAAAGAATAGATGTGGAGTTTAGAATTAATAGGAAACAATAAGTGTAAATATAATTATTATTTTAGGACAAAATGGAAAAGGATATTTGTAAATATTTTTTTTAAAGATTATTTATTTGTCAGAGAGAGAGAGAGAGAGAGAGTGAGAGAGAGAGCACAGGCAGAGCGGCAGGCAGAGGCAGAGGGAGAAGCAGGCTCCCCGCCGAGCAAGGAGCCCAATGTGGGACTCGATCCCAGGACGCTGGGATCAAGGATATTTGTAAATATTGATGAAAACTATCAAGATAGAATGTTGATCATGGGATTACATACACATATACATGAAGGTGTTACTTAAAGCATATCTCTGCCATGCAACATACAATGAACGTGAGGTTCACAGGTTTAAGTTTTGTAACTGCCAGTTGAGACTTTTCCCTCCTGTGTCCCACTTATTATAGTCTCAGTTTTATAGATGAAAAAACTGAAGTACAGAAAGGGTAAGTAACTTTCCTGAGGAAATACAGGTAGTAAGATGGAACCAGCGTTGTGAAACCTGGCTCCATATTCTATGTTCTTACCAACTATTGTCAAGAGAGTGAGAAAAAGTTTCAGACCCCATACATGCTGCTCTATGGAAGAATTGTACAGCAATAAACGTGGTTTCGCTCAATTTAATATGCAGTAAGTTTATGACATCTTGCCTCACTGACCCAAATTAGAGGTGAATATTTACTTACACAAATCAGGACTGTATTAGAAATGGTCCTAGACAAGGGTTAATAGCCTAAGGCTGTAATTAAGCTGAAGTCAATCCACACTTAATCTTGACATACTCCTGCATACCAATTGCTTAAGACCCACATGTAAAACAATCCAATATTCAAGTTAAATTCTGCAAGATGACCTCTTCTTTCTATGTATTTTAACCAATATCTTTTAAACTAGTTATAAAGAAAGAATTAAAAGGCAAATAATATCACATCCTAAGGCCTTCCTAGAATGTCTTCAGGGATTATTCCAGGGAAGACGAAGTTACAATTAAAGAAAATCCCTTCAGTGTATCTAGATTGCACAAAACCCTATAATTAGCATTGATAAATTCTAGTATGGGTTATGCTTACCCTGTTTTTATTTGAATGTTCCAAAGCCACCCCCCCCCCACCGTTTTTGGAGCCTATCCAGTCACTTAATGCTATAATTATACCACCAATTTAAAGATTTTCCTTAGCACCCTACTCTGGCTATGTCTTGATCCACTCTCCTCTTAAAGCATAAAAATATTCTTGAGTGCCTGCATGGCTCAGTCGGTTGAGCGTCACACTCTTGATTTAGGCTTGCATCGTGATCTCAGGGTCCTGGGATCAAGCCCTGCATCAAGCTCCGTGTTCAGCAGGGTGTCGGCTTGGGATTCTCTCTCCTCCTCCCTCTGCACCTCCCCCTGCTGTCATGCTTGCTCTCTCTCTCTCTCTCTCAAACAGATAAACCTTTTTAAAAAAGTATTCTCAATACATAAAATGGTATGAAAGGGCAAAAAGATTATTTTCTGAGCAACTGGCACCAGTATTTCTTCCATGGAGAATACTGTTTCTTGTTAAAGAAATGCTTTACTGTCTTGGAAAAGAGACACAAAACTATATGAGAATAGGTATCACTGAGGGACAAAGTAAACACAAAAATGAAACAAAATTGGAGGCATTGGCATGGAGAGCCTGAAGAGAGGGGCAAAGAGCCCCATAACATTGGGGGAGGCTGCTACTGGTGGAAATGGACTAGCAGATATGTCCGAGACTGAAATTTTAGTCATTTTTGTGACTGTGATATAAACTTTCATCTTTCTAAATATTCAGTGAGTCTTGCTTTACACACAAAGGCCTGATATGAGTGGTTTTCATGGAAATCAAATCAATGGAGTTTTGTGTCAAGGTTAAAATGGAGCAAAGAGGAGGAAGAAACAATCAGCCATGAGAAGCTGGTTGGAGGATTAAGAAGGGAGAAATTAGAGCCATAGAGAGCTGGGAGAAATGGCCCCAGCCATTAGTCTGCCCAGTGAATGAAGAACGGGGGTTCAAGTAAGCTTATATATACTTCAGGAGAGGATTACCCATGTGGGAATTTGGCCTTATATTTAGTTACCATTTGATGTGATTATCTAATCTTTCTTTCCTTTCCTTCCCTTTTCTTTCTTTCTTTTTTTTTTTTTTAACTACATTTTAAGTTTCTGATAAGCAAGGTATTCTTATCTTTTTATTATCAAATCATTTTTCTGCATTATATACCTTGCACAATATAGGCTGCCACATGTTTATTGAATTTGTGTGTGTGTGTATGTGTGTGTGTTCATGTACAATCCATGTGGTGGATTGTGCATGAAATTGTCTGGGATTTATGATCTTTAGGTTATTCTCCTGTAGACTTTTAAGGTTCTAAGCCCTTAACTCTTATAGGAATTTTTAGAAAATATCTTTGCCCTTGACTTTTTCTAGATGTAATAGACGTAGTATTTAATATTTTTATGAACTGAAATGGTCATTCTTTTAAAATAATGTCTATAAAATAGTTTTCCACATGAAAATATATGATAACTTAATTTCTTTTATTTTTTTTAAAGATTTTTATTTATTTATTTGACAGAGAGAGAGAGAGATCACAAGTAGGCGGAGAGAGGGGCAGAGAGAGAGGGGAAGCAGGCTCCCTGCTGAGAAGAGAGCCAATGTGGGACTCGATCCCAGGACCCTGAGATCATGACCTGAGCTGAAGGCAGAGGCTTAACCCACTGAGCCACCCAGGCATCCCATTAATTTCTTGAAGTTAGTTTAATTTCTCAGTGAGTATTTCAGACCTCATATATATTTTAAAGCTTATGATTATTTTAACTTTGTGAGTTAATCTGTGGCTAAGCTCATTACATTTTTAACGCTGAAAGTATATTTATTTTCCCAAAAGGATTCTAAATATTTAGAGTAATTATACTTGGCATCTAGAATTTTGCTGGAGGATGCATTAAAAAATACTACTTGGCACCACCTACAGATGAAGAAATCAAAGCATAAATAAGTGGGTATGGCACAGAATGGTGTTTTATCTTTGGAATTCTGCTCCTAACTCCAGCAGTAGCTTTTGTGCCCTGAGAAATTCCCTTTAAATCTTTTTCATCTGCAAGACAGCTATTCCATTGATCTTACATATTAGTTCCATGGTTTATAACAAATACTTGAAATAAGTCAGTGAGAATATATTTATGTTATGCTTTTATAACCAACTATCTTGTGTGGTAGGCAATATTATTTCCATCCTATATACAAGTGTGGTAGGCAGCTTTTAAGATAGCCTCAAATGAACCACACTTCTTGATTGATGTCCTTGAGTATGAGCAGGACCTAGTGGGTCATTCCTAAAGAACAGAATATGGGACGCCTGGGTGGCTCAGTTAGTTAAGCAACTGCCTTCAGCTCAGGTCATGATCCCAGAGTCCTGGGATCCAGTCCCACATCAGGCTCCCAGCTTCACAGGGAGTCTGCTTCTCCCTCTGACCTTCTCCTCGCCCATGCTCTCTCTCACTGTCTCTCTCTCAAATAAATAAATAAAATCTTTAAAAATAAATAATAAATAAAGAACCGAATATAGTGTAACTGATTAAAATGTCACTTTCAGAATTAGATTACAAAAAAATTGTGGCTGCCATTCTCCATATCCTTCCTTCCTTTTCTAATTGGCTTGCTCTGAAGGAAGCCAGCTGCTATGTTGTGAGCTGCCCTATGGAGAGGTCTATTTGACAAGAACTGTTATCTCCAGTCAGTAGTCAATGAGGACTCAAGGCTGTCAGCAGTCAAGTAGGTGGTTTGAAAGTGTGCTCGGAGCCATGACATGACTACACCCTGGCCTATACTTTGTGAGATACTCTGAGCTAGAGGCACCCAGCTAAGCTGCACTTGGACTTCTGACTCACAGAAAAGGAATAATATATATATATATATATATATATATATATATATATATATATATATATATAATTATTTATTTATTTTTTAAGCTGCTACACTTTGGGGTAATTTGTTTTCTTGGTCCATTTGGGTTGCTGTGGCACACTACCATGTGCCATTTATAAGCTGGGTAGCTTATAAATAACAAAAATTTACTTTTCACTGTTCTGAAGGGGAATTAAGGATTAAGAGTCAAAATTTTCTTCAGATTAATTTACAATTTTCATTTCCTTTTACCCTATGCAAACTTGACTGAAGTTAGGTTTTGTTCTTTTTTTTGTTCTCTTTTCATTATCCTTTTTTTGGAGATACCAGAGAACTCTTAGCATTTCATGTTTTGCAATTGTTCTTTTTCTAAGATGGATAGGTGTGCATTTATACACATATACATATAGCTGAAAGGTGGCCTAATTTATATTTGACTCTGTTGTGTGTGAGAACAGCATTTGTAAAATAATATGCAGAAATTTTATAAGTTTGGATGTTGTTGAGATCCTAGGGAGAGGAACATTGGGATTTTATTTTGAAATGTTCTATTCCTGTCTTAGCTTTAACCTCCTCCTACCTTCTTCCCAAAGGTAAACTGAATAGATAAATTACATCTATCCCACTAGGGGACCTAGAGTTGAACACATTCCAGGAGAGCTCTTTGTTTACTCAATTTGTGTTCACACATTTTATTTTGGGGGAGAAAAAAGGTAAAAACTCATCTAGTAATTTTGAGTCTTTTCTATCTTAAAAGAAGAAATTATATGGCAAAATTTCAATAAGAAACACTAAAATATATCTCCCTTTTGTTAAGTGTAACTGTCTTTTTCACATTTCAGAAATTTGGTTTAACATCTATTCAGTGTAAATGGTATGAAACATTTGTTCTACAGAATGTGACTCAGATTTCAAGTAAGACATCTGAAAGGCTCACAGATCAACTTCCTTAATGATAAATTCATGTAAACTATGGATTTTAAAAATGAATACATTCTTGGGGAGTAAAATAAATGCTGTTTGAGAAGTTGCTGATTATTTCTAGAAGACATTGATTATGTTAAATGAATTTTAAGCAGTATTTTCTCGGCATTTTACTTGCTAGAATCTCTCACCCTATTGACTACTTCTTTATCATCTCCTACATTTAACCCACTACAGATGAATACTGGCCCAAGATTTCATCTGCCTACAGAACAGGCATTGCATGCAGAAAATATATGTCATTTTTCTTCTCTCAGATTTAAGAAACTTTGTATCGTGATGAGAATTGGAATAAATCCCAAATGTCCTTAATTACAATATATTCCCACTTCAGAGTAGAAGTGTCATAATTTATAAACTTAGGAAATAAAAAGGGCCCGATACCCATTTGGTTTGTGTCAATAAACAGACATATATTATTTCTGCATTTCCTCATTATACAAAAGCAAAGGATTTTTTTCATTACTTTAGCACAGTTAATTTATTATTTTCAAGCTGGTGTCTGAACTTCTGGAACACAAAATTAATGGGTTCTTGGAAACCCTTTCTGGACTGCCCAAAGTCAATAGTGGTTCTTCCCATCTGTTATCTAAATTTGTAGTATGTATCCTAGGTGCATTAAAACAAAGATACACACTAAACTTCTTTCCATTCCCATTGGCACGAGCAAAAAAATCAGAATAGTCATAAATGAATTCTTTACCTGAAAACTCTAAACCTGAAGCCCTGACTTAAAATAAACTTGGATGTCACTCAGCTTTGCCAACCAACTCTTTCCGACTGCCAATGACATATTTATTTATAGAGCTATTTAGATAATAATGGAAGAAGGTTTAATGACTTGTTTTCTAAGCTAGCAAACAATGTCAACTCCATGGGTTTGATGATGGCTTATAAAATGATCAGTCTCCGTCTGTTTTCTGTTGAAATAATTAAAATTGGAAGTGATAAGAATATATTAATATTTAACATTATACCTGTTTTATTCATATTCTGAGAGAAGAGTATTTTTTTGACCCCAAATTATGGCATTCAAATTCACTGAGCATGAATTAATTCATGGCTCCTGTAGATGTTTCTATGAAGAGAGAATAATGGAAAAGAGAGAATAATGGAAAACAGCATTTTCTGTTGTCTTATGTTGGAACTGAACTCAGTTTAGTCTGGGCAAGTCACAGTTAAAAGGAAACCAAGTTTGGAGTAAAAAAAACAGTACTGCATATAGTGAGTCCAAAGAGTGAGGCAAGGCCAAGAATGGGAAAAAAAGAAATGGTGAAGTCAGAAAGCTGTAGAAAGAAGTTGCTGTGGCCAATGTTGAAGAGGTTATTGCCTGGGTTCTCCTTTAGGATTTTGATGAATTCCTGTCTCACATTGAGGTCTTTCATCTATTTTCAGTTTATCTTTGTGTGTGATGTAAGAGAAGGGTCCGGTTTCATTCTTCTTTATATAGCTATCCAATATTCTCAGCACCATTTATTGAAGAGACTGTCTTTTTTCCATTGGATATTTTTTTACTGCTTTGCTGAAGATTATTTTACTGTAGAGTTGAGGGTCCATATCTGGGCTCTCTGTTCTGTTCCATTTTTCTATGTGTCTATTTTTATGCCAGTACCATGCTGTCTTGGTGATCACAGCTTTGTAATATAGCTTGAAATCAGGCAACGTGATGCCCCCAGCTTTGTTTTTCTTTTTCAACATTTCCTTGGTGATTCAGCATCTTTTCTGGTTCCATAAAAATTTTAGGATTGTTTGTTCTAGAATTTTTAAAAATGCTGTTGATATTTTGATTGGGATGGAGGTGAAAGTAAAATTTTCTCTGGGCAGCATAGATATTTTAACAGTGTTTATTCTTCTGATCCATGAGCATGGAATGTTTTTCCATCTTTTTGTGTCTTCTTCGATTTCTTTCATGACTGTTCTGTAGTCCCTAAAATATAGATCTTTTACCTCTTTGGTTAGGTTTATTCCAAGGTATCTTATGGTTTTTGGTGGTGTGGTAAGTGAAATTGATTCTTCTTTAAAGACACCTCTCCAAAGACAAGGGAAACAAAAGTGAAAATAAACTTTTGGGGCTTCACCAAGATAAAAAGCTTCTGCACTGCAAAGGAAACAGTCAACAAAACAGGGCAGCCCACGAAATGTGTGGATATTTGCAAATGACACTACAAAGGGCTGATACCCTAGAGCTATAAAGAACTTCTCAAACTCAACACCCAGGAAACAGATAATCAAGTCAAAAAATGGGCAGAAGACATGAACAGACACTTCTCAAAAGAAGACATGCAAATGGCTAGCTAACAGACACATGAAAAATGTTCAACATCACTAGCCATCAGGAAAATTCAAATCAAAACCACACTGAGATATCACCTTATATGCCAGTTAAAATGGCTAAAATATGACAAAGCAAGACACAATTAAATGTTGGAGAAGCTGTGGAAAAAGGGGAACCCCTTACACTGTTAGTGAGAATGCAAGTTGGTGCAGCCACTTTGGAAAACAGTGTGGAAGTTCCTCAAAAAATTAAAAATAGAGCTACCCTATGACCCAGCAACTGCACTACTGGGTATTTGCCCCCCAAAATACAGATGTAGTGAAAAGAAGAGCCATATGCACACCAATGTTCATAGCTGCAGTGTCCACAATAACCAAACCGTGGAAGGAGATGAGATGCCCCTCAACAAAAGAATGGATAAAGAAGATGTGGTTCATATATACAATGGAATATTACTCAGCCATCAGAAAGGAAGAATACCCAACTTTTGCATCAACATGGATGGTACTGGAGGAAATTATGCTAAGAGAAATAAGTCAAGCAGAGAAAGTCAATTATCATATGGTTTCACTTATTTGTGGAACATAAGGAATAGCATGGGGGACATTAGGAGAAGGAAAATAAAAATGAAGGGGAGAAAAATCAGAGGGGGAGATGAACCATTAGAGATTATGGACTCTGAGAAACTAACTGTGGTTTTAGAGAGGAGGGAGTTGGGGGATGGGTTGGCCCGGCAATGGGTATTAAGGGAGGCACGTATTGCATGGGGCTCTGGGTGTTATATGCAAACAATCATGGAAGACGACATAAAAAACTAAAGATGTACTGTATGGTGACTAACATAACATAAGAAAAAAGAAAAAAAGAAAGCTGGGGAAAAAGGGAAAGTTGGAATGTGGCTTAAGCCACTGGTTGGGTACAGTCATTTACAAGGGAAGACAACCACGTTCAGATAGTGAGGGTATTATTTTTGAAGTGAGAGAAGCACATCAAAGGGGTTGGGGTTGTGAAGTCACATGTATTTTACAATCACAGGGATTGTAAAAGCAAGATACAAAACTTCACTGTCCCCACTCCTTACCCATTATTGCTAAAGCTCCTTCAGTATTTATTTTTTTCTTGGTACAGGGTTTCTCTGACTGCCTAGTCAATGCCTGCTTTTTGAATAGTTATGGATAACACCTCCTTTCACTCTTCTGAATATCCCAGTTTGGGTGATAATGTTTACAGTCACTCTAGTTAAGACCCAACATGAGAAGATATGAGCACTTTATTTCTCTCTGGATTATTAAATTATTACCTAAATTTTTCCAATCTAGAACACCTGTTGAAATCCATATAGGAAAGGAAGATTTGATTATTCCTTCTATGGAGGATGACATAGCATATGGGAAGGGATGAGATGTTGCATTCCTGGAGAATTAAAACAAACAAAACTTTACCAGAGAAATTTTGTTCTTATGTATTCAGGATATCAAAGATCCATAGACTATGTGAGGGTAAAGTTAAGAAAAGTAATGTAAAGATAAATTACTAATTTCTATCTCATTAAATTTTCTTTCCCTTCTCTGAGGTTTCATCTTGTCCATTTGGAATCTATTCCTTTTTTTTTTTTTTTGTTCGACTCTCTGTGTTGGTTTCCATGCATTAGGTAAAGCAGTCACCTCTGCCAGTCTTGAAGGAGTGGCCTCACCTGGGGGATAAACCTTACCTTGCAACTCTGGCCTACCTCCTGGTTGTCCCTCAAATCTCTGGGATTACCCAGTAGCCAATTTTATCTCTAATGTCCCCTGAGTGGTTGAGGGTGTGCCAGCACCTGTCAGTGACCAGAAGGGGATGTTCTCAGTCAGCAAATGGATTCAGGCTGATGGCAGTCAGACCCTCAGGCAGCAAATTTTAAAGATGCAAATACATACAGTCAACAGGGCACAGGCGTAAGCCCTGCTGGTCACCAGTGCTGCGTGATCTACAGGTGTTCTCCTGGGTCCTGCGTAAAAACCCTGGCGCCAGACATAAAAGCTGGGGCACCGGATGCATCTAAAAGCTCCCCTCTGGAGATACTTGTTGTCTACGGCTAGCAGAAGGGAGCTGGAATGAGGCAGAGAGCGTGTAGATGGCACCTGCCAAGGGAAAAGAAAAAGAAGAAAAAATGTCTCCTGCTGACTAGAGAGAGGCAAAGATGAAGGTAGAGATGGTACCTGCCAGTCAGCAGGCCCCTAGTGCTAAATTAGATGCCTTCCCCATTGTCCCTCAGGCCACTTTAAGCTTAACAAACAAGTCTCATTCACAGGAAGTCTGGGCCCTTCTCAGGGGGCTACCTCTGCCCCAAATCCTGAAGCAGGCAATTCCCAGCTCCAGAGCTACTTCACTGATCCTGATAGCCTTGTGGGTCTGTCTGATGGTTGTGAGCCTCACTGGGTTTCAAAGCTGGATATTTGGGGAGCTACTTGCTCAGGTCCCAGTCTTAAAAGTTTGGGGGTACCTGGTGTGGGTTCAAACTCTTTGGTCCTCAGGGAGAAGTTCAGGGGTTTGAGTTCCCTCCTTATTGCAGGTGATGGCGCTGTGGGTGTGGTTTATGACCAGACTGTGTCCCAGTGCCTCCTACCTGCTTCTTTGTGAGCCATCTCTTGTTTGTTGGAGGCTTAGCAGTTGCTCAGATGACAGTTTTTAGGTTTGGTTTGGTTTTTCCCAGAGGAAGTTATTCATATATAGCTACAGATTGTGTGGGAGGAGATGAGTCTGGGCTCCTCCTGTGTCATTTTCTTGAACCAGATCTCATTGATACAAAGAAATACTGACATGTAATTTTAAAAGGTTTAATGGAACCTCAGGGTCACATAAAATGTAGCACAGGCTATAAATGAATCTTTAATTGAGATGAATATGAAATGGTTAGGTTAATATTATAATGTAGCCCTTGATTATGCATTTTTTTAAATTCAAAGGCCGTTAATGCCAAAACACAGTTATCACTTAGATCTTGAAAAGGAGACTTCTTTAGGCTTTAAAGTAGATAGGAAAATAAAACATTCATGGGGATTTGAATTTGAAAGTTGAAATTAATTTATCACTTCTCGTTTTGCTATTCATTTTGAAGTCCATGTTCTAGGCGATGCTGAGACCTTTCTGAGAAAGTCAGTGATGTTCACCTCTGTGTGGGTACTCTAACAACAGAGGCATGAAGGAATCACTTGATCACTTGGGTGTTTAGTAATGAAGTTAAAGTGGTTCCCTGTGATGGTTTCTGTAATTAGAAGATGAATGCTGATTAGTAAGTTGTACTAATTTGGGAGGAATTAAAAGTTTGTGCACAGTTAAGTGTGAAATAGAACATTTGAGTTCTACAGTTTATATTTTTATGAAAAATATGTGAGATTATTTTTTTAAAAGACTCAAGACATTTGTCCCTGGTCTTTCCTATTCTAATTTCTCCTCGATATTTAGACAGAGTGGTTTATACATACTCTTCCACTTACTTCCCATTTTCTAGTTAACCCACTGCGCTCTGGCCTTGTGTCAGATACTCTACAGATACTCCGAAACTGCTCTCACAAGTCATATTTTGAGTCAGATAGTGGAGTTCTCTTTTGCATTTGATGCTAGGATCATTTTCTCCTTGATACTCTGTACTTCCTCTGTGTCCTGATACCACCTTTTCCTCATTCTCTGTGACTGGCTCTTGTTTCTTTCAAGAATTCCTTTTTCTGTTATTTCTGTTATTACCTACAACTCAGTTCCTACATGCTTCTTTGTTGGGGTTAAGGTAGTACAGGAAATCAGCCTACTACCTGGCTTGCTAAAATGTAACATGGAGGCCCCTGAGGGCAGGGAAGATTCCAGAGGAGGGATTAGGCCTTTGGAATGCCCAGGCCTTCCTGACCACTCTGCCGCTGGAATGCCCCAAGGAGTTGCCTTCCCAAAGCTTTCTCAGCCCAAACCGCCCATGAGAGGTTTGCATTGTCCCTCAGGCTATGTTTATCAGAACTCGCAGAACATGCAGATTAGCATATCCTATCTTTCCTGTAAACAGATCCTCCCAGTTCCAGTAAGACCCCTTGTCACACCTGGTATGCTTGAGAAACAGTGAAAAGGATTTGATTATCCTGAAGAACCAATAAGAGTGGGAGTGAAGAAGAGCAAAGGGTGTTTGTGTCTCTGAGCCTTGACCCCCTTACCTTCTCTTTTTGACAGCAGAGTTTGAAGTAATCTTTCATCTGTTGGTACAGGGATTGCTAGCTCTTCCCGGCACTTCTCCTTTCAGTCAGTATGTGCTCTTCTATTAAACTCATTTATTCTCATGGCTTAAATTTCCACCTATCTGTTGAGGACTTCTAAATATGTAGCTGTAGAATGACATCTCTTTGAGGTTCAGCTCTATTTCTCCAGATGCCTTTAAGATATCTTTGTACAAATGTCCATAGGCACCTGGAACTCTGCATGCCTCACACTAAATTATTTCTCAAACCTTGCTCTTCTGATGTCCTCTAACTCAGTTCAAAAGAGAAAACAAACTTAGAAATAACTGGAAACTTAAAATCAAAAGAACTTACATAACTCAGGTCATTGATCTCCACTTAATGTTAATTTTTAAAAAAGCAAAAGTACTGTGAAATAGGTAATGAAATATTATGATAAAAATGAAAATCATAAAAGCTAGCTGTTTTTAATGCTTTGGGATATAAAGTTTGAAAATTAACTAAGAAAGTCATAAACATAAGGTCCTCGGACCTCTTGGACAGGTAAGGAAGCTAAGGACACAAAAGCCAAATGACTTACTCTAATAACAGAGAGAGGCAATAACTTGGATATTCCAAATTCATGGTCTTATTTCTCACTACATTATTGGGCTGGGTAATATATAAAAATTGTTTCTAAAGAACAGTGTTTTTCAAATTTTGGGCCTTAGGACCCCTTTACAATGTTGAAAATTATTGAGGACCTCAATGAACTTTTGCCCATATGGGTTGTATTTCTTGATATTTACTATATAAGAAATTAAAGCTAAGACATTTAAATAATTATGCTTAGTTTATTTAAAATTAATAAACTTAGTATACCTGTTAACATGATATATTGTTATGGAAAATCTATTTTTGAGAAAAATTTACTGAGAAGAGTGACATCATGGTTGTACCTTTTTGCAAACATCTTGTCTGATTTAATCGAAGACAACTGGATTCTCATATGTCTTTCTGCATTCAAGCTGTTGAACTATCACATGTCATGTAGCCCCTGCAAAGTTCAATTATACACTCATGAGAGGAGAGAAAAAACAGGAAACTAATGTTTTAATATTAAAGAGATAGCCTTGATCTCTTTAACTCTCTGAAAGTACCTGGAGGATTCCAGAGGTTCTAGGACTACCCTTTGAAATTTGCATGAATACCAGGAGTCCTGTTCCTTCAACGAACCATTGAATCCTGGCTCTGCAGTTATGCTTAGTAAGTCTTTTGGACAGTTTAACTATTGGGGCTCTCATTTTCTTTATAGATAATATAAGGATAAAATTTTTACAACATAGATTTGTGGTGAGAAACATGGACACTGGGGCGCCTGGATGGTTCAGTCAGTTAAGTGTCTGCCTTCAGCTCAGGTCATGATCCCAGGGTTCTGGGATCGAGCCCCACACGGGCTCCCTGCTCAGTGGGGAGCCTGCTTCTCCCTCTTCCTCTCCCTCTGACTTGTGCTCTCTCTCTCAAATAAATAAATAAATAAATAAAATCTTTTTAAAAAAATGGACTCTAATACCAAAAGTAATACCAAAAGGCTTTGCCACTTACTAGCGGGTGACACTGGGAAAGTCACTTAGTCTTTCTCTGCTTCACTGGAAAAATAGAGATAATAGAATCTAGTTTTATAATTATTAACAGGATTAAGTATGTTAGTATTTGTAAAGGTCTTATACAACCACAAAGTAACAGTTATGTTTTTAAATACAACAAAATATTATATATATATATTTTTAAAGATTTTATTTATTTATTTGGCAGACAGAGATTACAAGTAGGCAAGAGAGGCAGGCAGAGAGAGAGAGGAGGAAGCAGGCTCTCCTCAGAGCAGAGAGCCCGATGTGGGGCTCGATCCCAGGACCCTGGGATCATGACCTGAGCCAAAAGCAGAGGCTTTAACCCACTGAGCCACCAAGGCGCCCCCAAAATATTATATTTAAAACAAATATTATACATAAGTATATTTTATTGGCTTGAGGATTCAAACTAATAAATTTACAAAGGTATAAGAAGAGTAGCTGGGACATAATATATGCTTGAACAGAGTCTTGGAAACAATGATTTGTAAAATAGTTTCCAGGTATCATTAAAGGCCCACAGTCTAATGAAAAGAAATAATAGAATTAGAAGAGGGCCACAGAGTTCCAGTAATAGTCAGTATATTGACAGGTGATATCACTGTAGTAATGTATTGCAAAGGTATATTTCTATGAGGCTTATCACTTTAATCATACCAAATTTGCAACTCGGGTCATGAGAGATGGTGCTAGTATAAACATGTGCTGCATTTTACAGTGGAAGTATGAGCAAGTAACAAGTGATTCTGGTTCTCTCTTTTTCCCTTTCATCTGTTAATTTTAGTTGTTGGGCCAAGACATCTCAGTGTCACAAACAAGAAAGTATTTCCTAGCAAACAATGAATGTCTAAATGTTTTGAGAACCTTATTTTTTTCATTTGGTTTTTATTATTTCATCCAGTTTAAATACATAATGTATTTCACATGATAAAAGATTACTGCCATCAACCTCGAAGCAACTTCTGTTGACTCCCAGTCTTTACTTGAATTCTAACTCCTGCCTGATCTTTGTTGCTACATTTTGGCTTTCATCCTATGTGGGTGTTGGAGAAGTCGGGAGTGTCCTTTTGTGTGGATACCATGACGAATCCACTGCTCTCTCCTCTTCTCCTAGTGGTGCTGGTTTCATCCTGCTGCCTTTCCTACTAGCGCTCTGCTTAAAAAGTCATTCTTCCCACCCAAAAGGAAATACTTCTCATGAGAGTGTGACACACCAGTTCAGTTAACACTAGAGGATTGGTATCTCTGTGAAGATACTTACTTAACCCCCATATTATGACCTTCTCTTTCATGATTCCAATGTCTCAGGTGGGTATTACCCATAATGGGTGCACATAATAGGTGTTCAGGAAACTTTTATACTTTTTTCAAGAATATAGGTATTATTTCCTATTGAGGATAAATATGAGGGAAATAATTCTGTATCACTTTTTAGAATTCACCCAGAGTGGGGTATTTGTCCACTGATGTATCCCTGACCTTATGGAAGTATCCTGCTATTCCAGGAGTCTTTTTTGCAAGTCAAAATTTGGGGACATAGATTAGACACAGTCAAATACTTCTTCCATGTTGTCTCCTGAAAAAAAATCTGTGTATGAAGTTTTTATTGTTTTTATTTTATAGATGAGGAACTTCTCCAAGAGATTAAGTGATTCTTCTAAGGTTAGTTAGCTGTTACTTACAGACCTAAGACCTAACTCAGGAAATCTGAATCCAAGTCCTATCTACATTTTCCTCAAATTGTACAATTATATTGCAATAATGAATTTTTGGAGTTAGTACCTAAGTCTTAAAAGAATTGCTTCTAAATTTAAACATTTCTGAGTTTTTAATTTAATATTCTGTAATTGGAGTTAGTTCAATAAAAGCAAATCTGTAAGCTGGAAACCCTATATTTCAAATCTATTAAAATGAAAATTAAAATAAAACCAGCCCAATTACTTTTACCTGATGGTCTCTAGGTAAGGAAGCATAAGACCATGTGATAAATCCCTCCAGGAGTTTGAGAATTTAGTTCAACATGAATGGCTAAATTATTATATTATTTTCTCAATGTATGGGTTTTTTTACTATTATCTTAAACCATAAATAAATTACAATTAAATCTGGGGAAGCAATTAGAAGAAAATATAAATTAATAGAGTTTTTACAATGAATAAGTGAGAAAATGAGTTTAACTTGGAGACAGTAAAAAGAAAGGATAACAAATATCTATGAGTAAATAAAGGTAGATCCTAGGGAGACCATAGATCAATTTTATAAATATTTATCTTAAAATAAGATATTAATTAATTTAAAATCCTAGACAGAAAAATAATTTCTTCAAGTTTGATATGAAAACCTTATTTTAAGGAGGGCTGAGCAACAGAATAAGCTCTTAGAGAAGGGAATCCTATAATGAAAATCCTTGAAGTCAGGTTAGTGGATAGATTAATACTGATGGCATAAATTCTCTAATGCAGGAGAATTGCTTAACTGACTTGCTGGGGAATGTTACTGATGTTAAATTATGTTCATCTGCTTGGAAACAATACTTCAGGGGAGTCTGAATAGCTGGAAATATATTAATTCTTGCTTTTTCAAATCATCCAAAATGAAAAGATGTTGCCAGAAACTCATCGAGTCGGTCAATAGAAGAAAAATTCTGATCTTGATTCTTTTTAAATTTTCAAACTCTGTATACTAAAACTTAATTTCCATCTTAAATTGTGGGGACTTCTGTATTATTGTCTTAAATTTTCTTTGTCAGTGTTTTATCAGTAATAGCCAAAAGATGGTTTTTATATTTGCTAAGTGAGGTATGTATTTTATTTTATTATTTTTTAAAGATTTTATTTATTTCTTCATGAGAGACAGACAGAGAGAGGCAGAAGCAGAGGGAGAAGTAGGCTCCACGCAGAGCAGGGAGCCTGATGTGGGACTCGATCCCAGGATTCTGGGACCATCACCTGAGCTGAAGGCAGACACTTAACCGACTGAGCCACCCACGTGCCCAAGAGATATGTATTTTAAAGAAGCAGAAAAATGTGATTTGCAAAATAAGCAGATGCTTCATTGGTTGCAAAAGAAAAATTTCTGGAAAAATGTGCACAAACTCAGTTTCTGGCTTAAAATGCCTTCTTAGGAGCACCTGGGTGGCTCAGTTGGTTGATCATCCAGCTGTTGGTTTTAGCTCAGGTCAGGGGCATGAGATCAAGCCCAGCGTTGGGCTGCACACTCATCAAGGAGTCTGCGTGAGATTCTCTCTCTCTTGCTCTCTCCCTCTGCCTCTCCCCGCTCAAATAAAAAATCTTTTAAAAAAATTCTTTAAAAATGGTTTCTTAGTGTTCTCTTAAATTTCCATCAAGTTACTTATGAAATCAAAGAAAAGTTAAAAAAAAAAACCAAAGCTTTTTAAATTTGACTTTGGAGACATGTAGTTAAAAAACCAACAGCCAACCAACCAACCAACCAATCAACCAGCAGTTTCAAACTTACAAAAATGCTGTAAAAGTATTACAAAGAATACTCACATAGCCTTTTTCCAGAGACCCACTTCAACCTTCACTAGTTTCAGTCATATCTATTATAGCAAAAGAATCCAATGCAGGATTATATGTTCCACCTGCTTATGTCTTTTTAGTATCTTTTTTTGAAGAACAATTGTTCCCCAGTTTTTCCCTTCTTCTCATGACTTTGACATATTTTTTAAGATTATAAGCCACTTCCTCTCTTTGTTATCCCTCAGTTTGGGTTTGTCTAATGTTTTCTTATGATTAGACATAGATTATGTAGTTTTGTCTGGAATGTCACTGAAGTGATGTTCTATTCTTTCCATTGTGTCTTTACCAGGTAGCTCATGATGTTGTTCGTCATTTCTTGTAGCTGTGATTTTGATCACTTGATTAAGGTGATTTATCTGCAGGTTTTTCCACTGTAAAGCTACTTTTTTCCCCCTCTTTAATTAAAGCTTTTTTGAGGAGTAGATATTTTGAGACTATGCAAAGTCCTTTTCTCATCCTACTTTCACCCACAAGTTTTAATATCCATTGATATTTTATGCATGAGTTAATTATTATTGTACTGGTGCCAAATACTAAATTTCTGGTTCTGTCATTATTTCTACATTATTAGGTGGCATTCTACTGTAAGGAAGATTTGAAGGTTTTCTTTTCATTTTTTTATTCACTTACTGATTTATGTATGTAGACTTGCAGATTTCTATTTTTCTTAAGGCGTTGTGTTTTACATAATTAAAAAATCTCAAAATTTAAAATAACTGAAAATGGAAAATAAAATAAAACACATGGACTTAGATTTATAGTGGTAAAATAGCCTCATAGGATTGTTCTAAGTGACCTTAAAAGGAAGTAATATGACTATTCAGTCCTTCAGGATATCTTAAGGTCAAAAAGAAATCCCCCCAAAATAAAATATTTTAAAAATGGCTTTAACATTTTTTAAAAGTTTATTTATTTATTTTTTTGAGAGAGAGAGCACAAAGCAGACTCCCAACTAAGCAGAGAGCCCATTGCAGGGCTCAAACCCAGGACTCTGGGATTGTGACCTGAGCTGAAGGCAGACACTTAACCTACTGAGCCACCCAGGTGCCCCAAATATTTTAGTAGTTTTATTGTTGATGACAGTATTGGCTGTTGTGATGACTATTGTGTTAGCAATATGGAATAAAGCAAATAAGTAGTTATTTCCAGTTCTGTCCACTGAAAAGTCTGAGGAAACAGTGCTGGTGCAATAGCAATGAGCACTCCTAAATACATTTTCCACTAAAATAAATCAGAGTTCCTTGAAGAATTAGTGATTCTAAGTTTGGGGCAAGATATGCCCAATATGAATTTTTAACAACTTGTCATATTAGAAAGCAGGACTAGCTACTAGGGTCATGTCCAGAAAAACTCAGAAACCATTACGATTCTAAGTCCCAGAAAATAGCAAAGCAGATTAGTAGAGATGTGGAGATGGGGTGGTGAGCCAGAAGGACACATTGTACTCTCGGAGCTTTAATCCTAATATGTTAATTACTTTAGAGAGGAGTTAGAAATTATAAATTTGGATGCATTTTACTGAATTTGAGCATCATTGATCAGATAGTGGAGTTAAAAAAAGACACTGACCTATTTCATTAGCACATACCAGACAAATGCATGTTCTAGACGTTGGGAACTGTGTTAGGTAATATCCCTAAGTTTGGGGGGATTCCTGCACTCTTATCAGAAGAGAGTAAACAAAGTAAAAAAATAATAATTTATATACTTGTCTCTTAGCAAATACCAGATCTGGAAGCCTCTTCTTCATCCCAAGATGATTAAATGGAAATATCCAATATAGAGGCTACAACAAAATATAGCAGATGATGGTAATATCATCCAGAACAATAGAAGAGCATAACTCTGAAGATAATGTATTAAAGGAGCTCAAAGCACCTGTTTTCTGACATTATTAATATTTGAGAAAGCATGTATTCTATGTT
Source organism: Mellivora capensis (assembly GCA_004024625.1). Classification (NCBI taxonomy): domain Eukaryota; kingdom Metazoa; phylum Chordata; class Mammalia; order Carnivora; family Mustelidae; genus Mellivora; species Mellivora capensis. The sequence continues at coordinate 63,266 of PISX010001280.1, read as the reverse complement.
CATGTTGTCTATATGTGATTATTTAAATTAAAATTAAAATGAAAGGAAATTAAAAATTCATTTCCTCAATCTCATTCATCACCTTTCAGTCACATATGGTCACATGTGGCTTGTAACTAGTGCATTGGACAGAATAGTTGTACAATATTTTCATTATTGCAGGAAGTCCTAGAAGATAATGCTGCTCTAAACAAAAAACACAGAAAGTCATTTGGAGAGAAGAGTTTAAAATAAAAGAGAAACTGGCTTATGAAATTTCAAGTGTGATATAATAAAGAGAAGGGTTGAATAATTAAAATCAATATTGCAAACAATAGAAAATAGAATTGGAATTGTAGAAGACTAAATTCAGATAATGGCAGATGAATTACAAAATTTCCACCTAAATGGAGAGAAAGTAAAGACGCATGAAGATAGCATACGCTTTTGTGCACCTGTGTGTGCGCACACACACACATATGCATACCACTCTTAAAGATAAAGAACAGAGAGTTAATCTAAGAATGTTAGGTGTTCCTAAGGAAGAAAACTTAGCAATTACAAGAGAGGAAATACAGACAAATTGGAAGATACATTTCTGGAGCTGAGAGAAGGGATTGACAGGTCTCACTACATTATGAAGCAGAATAAATGAAAATGGATTTAGCTTATGGCACACCTGGCAAAGCTTATGAATTAAAAAAACAATTTAAAATTCCTATCATTGAAGGAGAAAATCAGTTACTAATGTAGTAGAAAATTTTTGCTCATCAGAATTCTTAAGATGTTCTCTCCTTTTCTTTTGAAGAATGATTTGATCAGTAACCCCTCCCCCAAAGTTACTTTCTTCTTTCCTGAATGGATCTTAATTTTCTCTTTCTCTCTCTCTCTCTCACTTTTCCTCTCTTCCTATCTCTTTCATTTTTCAGGAACATTAACAAAATTCCTTTGTTGGTGTTTGATTCCCCTATAAGGAACATCTATGCACTGTACTTTATAAAATTAATTGAGGGAGTACTCTAGTTTACTGGTTAAATACCAATCAAAGCTAGGCAATCGAGGATAAGAATATGAATCAGTGAGCACTGAAGCAATTAAAGTGGAATTTTTAAAAAGTATTTTTTGTTAATATGCTTACAAAGTTTTATGCACAGATTAAGTGTATATATCATAGTTATGAGGATATATATTGTAGTTGTGTTCAAAGTTATTCTCCTGCTAAGCATATGGTAGCTCTGTATTGCTCTATTCCTCCAACTCCTTGAAATTATTCATGGCCTTATGAATTTTTTTGGCCAGTGCAATGCTAGTGCAAATGATGAGTATTGTTTCTATGTGAAAACTTTAACTGGTGCATGATTTACTACATTCTCTTTGCTCTGCTATGACAATTATAGAAACAATGTCTAAACAAACACCACCCAAATGGCATATAATGTGAGCCATATATGTAATCTGAAAGTTTTAGTAGTGACATTCTAAAAGGAAAAAGAAAAAAGTGGCATTAATTTTGATAATATAATTTATTTAACGTATATATCTTAAATATTGCAACATATAATCAATATAATAATTATTAATGAGATATTTTCATTTATTTTTTAGCATTAGGTCATCAGTATCTGATGTGTATTTCACATTTATAGCATATCACAGTTGGAACTTGTCACATTCAAATGTTCAATAGCTCAGTGTGGCTTATGGCTTCCCTGTGGCATAATATAGACTAAGAACACCAACCAACCTGAGTCCTTAATGATCATACTGAAAAGAGATCCCAGATGACCTGCATTGGACCTAGAGCATATGAAAACTAAACTTTGGTTGGTTGAGACCACTGAAATTCTGGAGTTCTTTGTTAGCATGGCATAATCTTGCTTGCCCTAATTGATACAACATGTATTTATAAAAAGTAACTTAATAGCAATGAAATATTTTATATATTTCTACATTTTTCAAATTTTCTACCATAATTATGTCAGTAGGTGAAGGAATGCTCAACAGAAGCTTTAAACACAAAATCTTATTTTTCAGGGGATTATTTATATTATTTCAGATATTATCTTCAGATAAGAATAAGGAGAAAAATTAGAGAGACACCTAAGTGGCTCAGTCTGTTAAGCGTCTGCCTTCAGCTCTGGTCATGATCCCAAGGTCCCAGGATCGAGCCCTGCATCCTGCTTCCTGCTCAGCAGGAAACCTGCTTCTCCCTCTCCCGCTCTCTCTGCTTGGGTTCCCTCTCTCACTATCTCTCTCTATTAAATAAATAAAATCTTTTTTTAAAAAAGGAGAAAAATTATAATAAATAAAATAACTTTTGCATTTGGAAATTCACTTAAAATGAATCTTGCTATATGATGGCAGTTACTATTATATTTAATAAAGCTTTAGTAAATAAGAAATGTGTTAAGGGATTAAATAAAATCTGTGAGGTATAAGTACTTTTGTCTTCCCTAAGAAACAATGATAAGAAAATCCCACTTTCACTTTCCCATGTAAAAAGGGAGACTTCTTTGGTATTCTTGTTTGATATGTGTATAATTTATTTAACAGAAATTCATATTGCTAAATTAATAAGAACCATCTTTATACTCCTACATTTTACCTGTCATCTGATATTGATTGTGGTATACTTGTAAGAAAATATAAAAAGAAATTAAGAACTGCTTGTTTTCCTTTCAAAAAGGTTTGAGGTGATTGAGATGATTATATATATATATATATATATATATATATATATATATGTATACATAGTATGTATGTATTTTCTTTCTATTTATCTCATATGTATGCATGATATGTATGTATATATGTATATACATATGTGTACATATACACGTACATACACAGTTTAGTAAATCAAAAGCTAAACTGACAGTTATAGTCAAATTCACAACCACTGATCTTGAATGGGAGTCTTAGTATTTATATTTTTCTTCTATTAATGTCAACCATTATATATATTAAATGCATAGAGTATGCATGTATTTATTTGTATGTGATAATTATATATCAGGATAAAATGGGTATAGCAGAACAAATAATATGTATCAGGATTAAAAAATGAAAGAGAAAATTACTGCAGTAAAAAGAAAAAACTAGGGATAAGAAACAAAATTATGGACAAGGTGAATACACAAAAATGCATGCCATATTGTTTTGTACATCAGTAGGTGTGAAGAAAATTGTTTCTGGGTTACTTCCTAGTTGTAACTGCAAAGAAGGGAACAAAATCATTAGAATGTCTCATAATGTTAATAAAATAGAAGCAGACCATTTGTTTTAGATTAAACTGAAAAGCATTTCTCTTATGAATCCTCATAAATTAAGTGTACTATAGTGAAGAATGTTTTAAGATCTCTAAAATAAATACATCAGCAAAAATTTCAAGCATAGTTTGTTTCATGGGAACTGATGGCAAAATATAAAATTGCATTTTGGTGGAACAATTCTATAATATACAAAATTTTTAAGATTAAGAAAAGTGCTAATATTAAAATTCATGTTCAAGTTTGGTGGGTCATGAATCTGTCAGGCCTCTTCTGTTTAATTTTTGAGTGACTAAGTGCATTTTCAAAATACAGGAGCTTCTCTCTAACAAATGAGAAGCTAAGATTCAGCAAGGGCAAATCTTCCTTGGATTCCATCCAAAGAATTTTATTATTGAATGTACTACTAGAAACTTGTTACAGTTGTCTCACCTGTATATAATCAGCCTAAGGCTGTGTCACAAACCAAACTCTTTGTGAATACAGTCTCCTATTTGTTCAAATTTTGTATATATTCAAGACCAAGCAGGCTATATTGATAGACCCTTAATAAATATTTCATTGACTAATTGGTGATTGCTGTTCATCTCCTTTATCTTCACTACTACCTCTGCTCTGTTCTCTCCATGTTCCAGAATCAATTATTAGCTTATATTCTGAGTAAGCTCTTAGCTTTCCAGGTCTGTGTTGTTAAATCTAGATTTGTCTTCATTTTTCTGCTTCTCCTTCTGTACTAGTCAGCGTCTGGTCCTGTTTTCCTGTAGATAGTAAGCTTTTTCAGACCACGGTCTAGTATGTGACCTTAATATATCCCTTTAAAACTATAAGTGATAAACCATAATTTGATAATGCACTTGGTGTTAATTGTGGTTTAGTTCCTCACTGGAATAATATATTTTAAATGGTATTTAATGGGGAAACCCCATTATACTGAAAGAGATAAGGGAAATAACCATATATCAGTAGGGGCAATCTCTTGAGTGGAGAAGTCACAGAAGCATTACTACTTCCCTGGTGTCTGTAGACCTGGCCATTAGCTAAAATATTGTCCATGGCATGGAATTTTGAAAACCCCTTTACCTTGAGTTGCCAGTATTATTTTACTTATAATTCGCTAGGATATTTGTAGGGAGGTGGAGGACAGTGACTCAGAATGTGGGTAACTGTTTTTATTGGTGACTGAATGGCTATGTCTATTTTATTTGCTTATCTTAATCACTCCTTCTAAAAGACAAATATTATTGTTCAGTGCAATCAGTGTCTTTTCAGAACATATAAAGCCACTTGTGGAATAAGTTTAGCATCCCTGTTTGAATTACTTAAAAGTGACATTGTCTTTAAAATGAGTGGATTTTGTACAGAACCCTACAATCCAGGGTTTTTGCAGAACTAAGAAACATTGAATGTTTGCAAGAATAAAGAATTAAAATTTTTTGTAAAAGCAACATAATGCTTCAAATTATACCATTTCTCTTATGCAATACAAGTTTGATTTTAGATAATACTCAATTATAAGAAATGCCAATTTATCAAAAGTTTAGAAAATTATCCATATCACTCTTATTTAATTTGAAATTCATCTAGACCTAGTGGAAATTCAGTATTCCAGAATATTAAAAACTTTAGAGGGGAAATTGTAACAATGAGATGAAATGACTTTTATTATGCTACCTAAAGCATTTTAAATACTAGTCTCTGGTACCAAAAGAGTTTTAAATTTTTTTTATAAAATGTCAACCTAAATGGGGAATATGAACTATAATAACCAAATGGCAAAACAGTGCTAATGAATAAATAAGTGAATGTTTAATACAATAAAACAATATAAACTAATTTTCTACCTCTCAAAATATTTTTGTGCAGCTATGTTGTTGAAAACGTCTGAGCTGAATGGGTTTCCATATATATATTACATATATATGGAAATATATATAATACATTGTATGTAATATACTATTCCATATATATTATGGAATATAAATAACATGTTATGTGAAAATAATATATATACATAACATATATAATGTACACATTATATATAAGTATATATAATTAATAGCATATATATTTATATATGTATACATATAAATATATAATAATATATCTAATTAACATATAATTAATTATATATAATATATAATTAACTAATCCTGGATTTCTAGTGAATTTCTCATCTTGTTCTGTTGGGTGAGGAACTCTGGGACATGGAGATTCTTTAACACAGACAACCCAGTGACCTAAAGCCACACTTCAGTAGACATGTAGGCTTCTCTGTGATTACCATTAAATACAATGTCCAAGTAATCTCTCTACCTCTTGCCACAAATATCAAATATCAAAAGTCCCTCAGCACTAAGCGCTCTTAGCTTCAGTGGCCCTTGTGAATATTTTTTGAGTTACAAAGTAATGGAAGACTATTTTATGTCACTTGCTAACTTTTTATGTCTTGGAAGAGTGTGCTCTGATTCTTCATTCTCAGCTATCCTGCCTATTAGCACTACAACAGGAAGAGACCTAGGCAAAGCAGACAGGTATATCTTAGAAAACTCTGGAAGCTTTCTAGGCAGTTTAGTCAGTTTAGCAATTCTATTCTTAAGCTCTGGCTGTCTGTGACTTTGTGTGAAGAAGCCAGGGTTTCCCCACCTGAGAATTGAGTTGCTTCCTTGAATTAACAGAAATGAGACTATGTCAGATGCAAAGGGCACGACATATTCTTTTCTAAATATCTTTCACCACACCTTTTCCTGACTGATGACCTCCTGAAAGGAAATGCCTTGCTTTGCCTTGTCCTGAATCTCACTTCATGTAATATATTTTATTAGAAGTTTATTAGAAGCTAACTGCCTTCTATCTTGACAGAGTAAAAGGTGCTAAACTAAGAATTTTTTTTAAAAGCCCCAGAAAGCCCTTTACATGGGACCCAGAGTAAATACATACTCACACAAACAGATACATACCTGCATGTGCATATATAATATGCACATATACGTATATGTATGTGCGTGCATTTATCTGTAATAGATATTGCCATAAAAAGCCCTGTTTTGCCACTGTTTCACTGTTTGACCTTGGACATGTTGCTTTGCCTTTATGTCTTCAGCTATAAAATGTGTGTTTATGAGACTAAGTAAGGTATAAAGTGTCTATTAAAGTGTCTGGCATCAAGAAGGTTTTTGATAAATGATAGCTACAAACAGTACCTTGGTGTCTTACTAAATTTATGAGCAGTGCCAACCCAGCCTACCACCTAGGGTTATCATGAGGCCCATGAGACAAGTTGTGTGAAAGTGTTTTAGATACAGGTAAGTGTCATCCAAATGAAAGAAAACACTGTTATGGAAGGAGTATATCAGATGGGGCCTAAAGAAGAACAAAATGAAGGAAACAGGACGTGGATGGCCGCAGCACTTAGTCGGAATGGAGAGGTGACAGAGGAAGGTCTTGACACCCACTGCTGTGGTAACAGTTTACCTAACCCACGCAGTTCCAGGATCTTAACAAACTCTGTAGCTCCAGTAATGTCCAGAGTGGCAAGAGTAGTGGCTTAAAGCATTATGACACCATGGGAAAGCAGCACATGCCACATGATCAGCTGACAACCTTTTTTTTTTTTTTTTAATTTGCCCCCTTTCCTCTTCCATGATTAACCTAATGTCTATCACAATAGAAAGGGAACCACTGTGGCAAGAGAAACAGAGATGCTTTTGTGACAGTTGAAGTCAGGCAAGTCCTTCCTATGCTAAAAAGAATTGTAAAACAGGCTGGTAACCCATCACTGGTTGCTGGAGTCTTTTCCTTTGGTTTTCTCTGTGCGCGCGTGTGTGTGCATGTGTGTGTTTTATCTACTATAGCTTTAGAATTATATTCAAGTAAAGGAAAATGAAACTGGAGATTATTTAGTAATTCGATGATTACAAATCTCAGAGAGCAAAGAAAGTATTGTAGTCTCCTAGAGGATTTTATTTAGATATTTTATTTTCTTAATTATTAAATAGAATATTATCTATCTATTTATTTGATTCATTTTTTAGAGGGGTGAAGGGAAGTCAGAAAGAGAGAGTGGAGCCCCACATGGGGCTCAGTATCACGACCCTTATATCATGACCTGAGCCGAAATCAAGAGTCAAATGCTTAACTGACTGATCCACCCAGGTGCCCTAAATGGAATACTTTTTAAAGATAAGAATACCCCGATTTAAATATTGTAAATGTATTGTCTTGTGGTTGTTCTGAATTAAAAAGTAAAAACAAGTTATAAGGGGCGCCTGGGTGGCTCAGTGGGTTAAAGCCTCTGCCTCCGGCTCAGGTCATGATCCCAGTGTCCTGGGATCGAGCCCCACATACGGGGCTCTCTGCTCAGTGGGGAGCCTGCTTTCCTTTCTCTCTCTCTGCCTGCCTCTCTGCCTACTTGTGATCTCTGTCTGTCAAATAAATAAATAAAATCTTAAAAAAAAAAAGAACCAAAGTATAAATCACTCTCTCATCCTTTATTTTCTTATATTACCATCTTTTCATTTGAATTTGGGTAAATTAGATTAAATGGCTCAAAAATTAAATGGTCAAATAGTTAAATGACAAAAATTTCAAAGATTATCACACAACTCACATATTCATATGTAAGTACAAATAGAAGTACATTTAGTATTGGTTGAAAACATCATTCAGTGTTTTTGAAAACTTTCCATATGTCAAGCACTTTGCTAAATGATAAGGACTTAAGGATAAGTAAGATATGCTTCCCATCAGTTGCAATGAGCATATGAAATGCTCACTGTTCAGAGAGAGAGGTAGGCAAATAGATTAAAAATTTTAATACAATGTGATAAAAAGTGATGTCAACAAATGTAAACTATATTCAGAATTCTACTGGAGCATAGTCCAGAGGAATATAAAACTTCCGATTCTTTAGAAATTTAAAGGGAATCCAATAAAGTGGCTATTCAGTTGAAGGAGGGGGCATCTTGGACAGGTGGTGAAGGGAATTCTATGCAGAGATTATTTGAAGCTAGAGAAACAACAACAAAATGGAGCCATGAGTATGCCATTTAATGAGGAAGAAAGAAGTTCAGCGCAGTTGGGATGTAGGGGGCCCTTGGAAAAGGAAATGGCAGTAACTGAGACTAGAGAGTACTGAAGAATATTGAATGCCTTTCTAGGAAATTTGGTTTTATTTTGAAGGCAGGAAGGGGTGGGGGTTGGGGGAATGGGGGGGTGCATGGGGTGGGGCGGGTAGAAGGTGGTCACTGGAGGAGTCAAAGCAGTAGAGTAACACCCATAGGTTTTCATTCAGACTAACACTCAAGTAGATATGCAGAGATAAGAGAAGTAGTTGGGAGCTGGATAACTCAGTGTCTTCTCAGTCTATAAGTACTTTGACGTTTATTCCAATTGAGATGGAGAGTTTGAGCAAATAAATGACATAATCTATATAATTTTCAAAGCACAATTCTGTCTCCTTGTAGGTAATAAACTATGTGGGTAAGGACAGCAGGAATACCAGTGTGACAACTAATGCAGTTATCTGGGACAGAGGTAGTGGTGGTTTGGACAAGGGTTGTAGTGATCGTGGAGGTGCAAGGAATTCTTGTTTAAAGATATACTTAGAATGCAAACTGAGAGGATTTGCTGCTGACGTGAGGATGACTGAAAGAACAGCTCCAAGGTTTTTGGCCTGAGCATTTGGAGGGATGGAGCTGCTATGCCAAGATGCTGAAGAGACCCTTCTAGGAAGAGGGGTGGTGATATCATGTGTTTCACTGCTACTATTGGGATGCCTATAAGCATCCAGGTGGAGATTATGCATAGAAAATGGTATTTATGAGATGGTATTTATGTATTTGGAGGAGAGATCTGGGTTGGGGAAATATAGACTTGGGAATTGTCAGCGTATTTTAAACCAAGGAAATGGGCCATTTTCCTTGGGAATGAGTATATATTGAGCAGATGCTCTCCAACATTTGGTGGTTGGAAATAAAAAGAGGATCTGGCAAAGGAGCATGACAAGGAGTAGCTCATGTTATTGGCAGGAGGAGAAACCCATATTCCACAAATCAAACAAGAACATGTTTCAAAAAGGAAAGAGTAAAACTATGATATTAAATATGGTTGATAGAAGGAGGAAGAGAAGAAATGAGAAGAAACCATTTGATTTTATACCTGTAGATTATTTGTGACCTTGACCATAGCAGTTTAATGATGTGTTGGGGACAAAAGGCATTTTGTAGTGGGTTCAAGAAAGAATTTTAAAAAAAGGAAGATGAGAGACTGCCAAAAGAAGTGGAGGTAGAGTTTTGCTCTTCAGAGAGAATAAGGACAGTGGGTGGAGGACTATGGGGAGACAATAGAGGGTTTCTAGTTTTTACAATATAAGACAATAGAACTTGCTTGTACATTGATAGAAATGATCATGCCAAGAGGGCAAAACTTATAATGCAGGAGATAAAAATGACCAGAGGCTTGAGTAATTAGAGAATGTTGGATCCATTGTAAAATGGAATTTAATGTTAGAAACATAGACAAAGTTATATATTATAACAAGAGGGAAAATGGATATAGGTACAGATGCATTTTTGTTGGTATAGTTGGGACACTTATAATAGTCCAGGTGAGAAATGATGGCCTAGATCAGGTTACATATGGAGGTAGAAGCATACAGATTCAGAAGATATGTAGAAAGCAGCATAGACCAGACTAAGCACTTATTTTGGAGTGGGAAATGTGAGAGAAATTTCCTCAAACTATCTACAACTCAGTTAACCTGATCTTAGCAAAAGGTAAAGATCTTATTAATTATAGAAAATAAAGGTGGACATATAGGGGGATAGATTATAATATTTTTAATATAGGAGTTTTTTATGCATATTGTATTCAGAAGTATGAGTGAGTTGAAATAGCAAGGTTCAGGATAGGAAAGAGTGGATAATGGAGTAGAAAGAGGACAGTCTCTTAAAAGCCTCTCCAGGCTTTTAAGGGGTCCCTGAGTGGCTCAGTCGGTTGAGTGTCCAACTCTTGGTTTCACCTCAGGTCATGATCTCAGGGTCATGAGATCAAGCCCTGCATCAGGCTTTGCACTCAGTGCAGTTTGCTTCAGATTCTCTCTCTCCCTCTCCCTCTACCATTCTCCCCACTGATGCATAAATAAATAAATAAATAAAATCTTCTTTTAAAAAGCCTGATTTAAGAGCTCAGATGGATAATATTTGAATAGAAGGAAGGAAGCCACTTTCTTCTAAGACTGTAAAGACTGTAGAAGTATAGATACACACATATGTTTAGTGAGGAGAGAAGAGCGAGCCTTAAGGTAGTTCCTAACTTATAGTTTCTACTCTGTTTATTATAAACCGGAGATAATGGAATAAAGACATCCTAAGGAGTGAGAGGTGGATAAGTGCTTCATATAGTTTCTTTAGGAAATGGTAGAAGGAGTAAGCCAAGTAGAAATCAGATACTATGAATTTTCAGTGACACCAGTCTCTATGTCTATTAACCAATTTTAGTAGGATTCACAGGGCAGCAGTAAGAATGAGAAGGGAGTTGAGGGAAATTAGAAGGGGAGGTGAACCATGAGAGACTATGGACTCTGAAAAACAACCTGAAGGGTTTTGAAGGGGTGGGGGGTGGGAGGTTAGGGGAGCCTGGTGGTGGGTATTAGGGAGGGCGCGTATTGCATGGAGCACTGGGTGTGGTGCAAAAACAATGAATACTGTTATGCTGAAAAGAAATTAAAAAAAAAAAAAAAAAGAATGGGAAACCTGATGACAGGAAGGGAAGGTTCTTAAGAATACAGATTTTAAGAATAATTGAGATATACAGGCATGTGGAGCAGGAAATGAGAGTTAACATGTTATCTATTATTAACTTAAATTCCCTGTTATAACAGAGTTCTGAGTATATGACCAGAACTTAATACCCATTTCTGACTAGTAGTATATTTGCCTCTAGGTTATAACTCAGTCCTTTCCTATCCACATCTAATTGTTCAGAGAAAGATACCTGGTCCAGAGGGAACTCATCCAGGGGCTAGGTAATCCAGAATAATCTCTACATCTCCAGGTCAATTGAGAAGCAAGTGTAATTGCATAGTCAACCTTAATTCTCTTTTGTTTTATAAAGTAACATATTCACAAGTTACAGTGATTAGGGCATGGACATCTTTGGGGACCCATATTTTGCCCACCACAACATCATAACATGACTACTAGTGTACCCTGCTATTTAAGATCTCATAAGACTTAATAAAAATACTCTTCTGCAACATGTGAACATTCTGATATACTCGTTAAGATCCCTTCATATTTTTGTACAACTTATATTTTAATAGTTATCCCTTATGCTGTGTTCTATTTCTACTAAAATGCTCCTCAGTCCCACCCTTTCTGTTTCTATTCTGCACCATGCCAGACAAAATGAGAAATACAAATTTTGGGACTGAGGGTGGGAGTGCAGCGGTGGGGTGGTAGATAAAATTAAATAAAAACGTCAGTCCCACAAAGCTTATCAGTACAGAAGACTTCATTAAAGATTTGATAAAATTGAGGGAAAGAAGGCATAATGATGGGAATTATATAGCCAATATAAACAATTTTAAAACTGAACATCTCTAGTCTTAAAAATTCTTTTATGTACCCCATCCCCAGGGCTTTTTACTTTTTTGTGTTCATTTTTAATTTTTAAAAATTTTAATTCCAGTATAGTTAACATACAGTGTTAGGTTAGTTTCAGGTGTGTAATTAGTGATTGAGCAATTCTGTTCGTTACTCAGTGCTCATCATGATAAGTGTATTCTTTATCTCCTTTACCTGTTTCACCCATCTTCCCACCCACCTCCTCTCTAGTAACCATCAGTTTGCTCTTTATAGTTGAGTCTGTTTTTTTGATTTGTCTCTTTTTTTTTCCTTGTTTTGTTTCTTAAATTTCACATGAGTGAAATCATATGGTATTTGTTTTTCTCTGACTGACTTATTTCACTTAGCATTATGCTCTCTAGGTCCAGATATGTTGTTGCAAATGGCAAGTTTTTTTTGAGGCTAGTTGTCTTATATCCATTAGAAAATATTGTTGAAGTGATTCTTAGGTATTATAATCAAGTTTGAAACCTATGTTATGGGACATCCTATTCCACTTGAATAAGAATACATTTTTGTTCTGAAAGTCTCCAATTCCGAGTTAATTTGTTGCTAGTCTAATAACTTTCATAAGATGAACTGTTGATCAAGTTCAATATAATAATTATAGCAGATCTGCTGCTGGAAATATTCAAGACAAAGGATAATTTCATTTTATTCCTATGCAGAGTGCTGGACATTGTGTTAGCTTTAGGTATAGTTGATTTATTATGCTTTCTGTGTTCTTTAGTAATAGAATGAAAATTGTGTCTTTGTAAAGTATTTCATTTTACAAAAATAAAAATATAATTTAAAAATGATATTAAATACTTTTGGTACGAAGGTAATGTTTTGAAGAAACAGTTTTATCTTTGTAAAAATTTCCCTATAGTGAAATATTTATATTGTTTGAACATTATAACTTCCTTGTCAAGAAATATAGTTAATGAAAGTCAAGTAGAGAAAATTTCAAAGTAACTATTATTCAAAATACCATGGTAAATTTATATGCAACACAAAGTATTTAGAATTAAAATTTACCATTAGAAGATATATATTTTCTGAACTGCAATGCATTAGTTGGGAGAAGTGTAAATGATCATAGCCTTAGATTATTACCTCAGCAGGACATGCAATCCCTTTTAATAACCCAATGGTGATATCATTTTAATTTTTAAGAAACTATCTTTAAGATATTTGTATTGTTTGGTATTCCCAGGGAATTCTACCATGTTGTTTGAATATTTATAAGAACTCTGGGAATGTCATTATTGGTAAGATAATCATATAGTATTAAAATTTAAGCATAAACAGTACATCCAGAATGTTATGAAGATTAGAATTAGATTTCTCAATACAAATTCAAAGGACTAGACCTGAGTGAAACTGCCCTGGGCAACAGTGAGAAATTGCAAATTGTCTTTGCCATCCAACTTTCTCTTCTTCCCAGGACTCCTGTTGACCTAGTATACTTGAACCTGTGGCCCCAGAAAATATCCCATATTGCAGAACTACCACAATTCCAATTCCTTTACCAGAGATTTTTGAGGCAGACCTCCAGGGCCACCTCTAAATGAAACTTCCACTTTTTCAATGTGTACTGCTATCTAGAATTTAAACAAAAGTTAGCCATGCCTAGTTGAACTGCTTTCAGTAGTCTGTAAAAACTGATTTGGCCTAGGTACAAATAGGCTTGATGAGTTTTACATTGACCATTTTTCCTGCTACTTGTGCCTTTCTAAAGACTAAGAAAAATAGGGGCAGTCACTACACTCTGTTACATAGTAACTAAAATGTCACTTCTGAGAAAATAAATAAAAATGAGACTGCACTTTTATGGCAAGTGAAAGAAAACAAGAGATTGAAACTAATATATATTGGATAGTTAGCATGTGTGAGATACCACATCTATCTTAGGATAGATGCTGTTTAGAATAGGGAGCTGCAGATTTGTCTGGTTAGATAACTGGCCGGAGGATGGACCATGGTGTTTTGCATAGTTTAAGGCAGGCCCTACCAAAGTTTCAAGCTTTTACTTTGCCTACACCCCACCTTGCCTCTGTTCTTCTGAGACATTTTCAAATATTGAATAAAAATTAAGTGAGTAGAATATCACATGTTTATCATTAAACTTAGCAATATTGATTTTAAACTGACAAGAACTTATTTTTGCAAATATGACTTTTTCTTTTCTCAAACAACTGGGTCATTTTAGTTCACTGCCTTGGGCATCAGACCAAATGCTTTAAATAAATGCACATCAGCTTCAATGTTTTAAACATGTTCTTGATGTTTTTGTTTTTGCATTTTGTTTTTACATTAGACATCTTTGAGGAAGGGGTGCCTGGGTGGCTCAGTGGGTTAAAGCCTCTGCCTTTGGCTCAGATCATGGTCTCAGGGTCCTGGGATGGAGCCCCTTGCTCGGCGGGGAGCCTGCTCTCCCTCTGCCTCTGACTGCCTGTGCTTGCTCGCTCTCTCTCCCTCTTTCTCTGACAAATAAATAAAAATTTTTTAAAAAAAGCATGAATTGTTGAAAATTACTACTAATCAAAGCACACATTGCAAAAGGCTTTAAGTATTAATAAATGATGACAAGATTCAATGTAACTACTCTGCTGCTTAAGGACAGATAAAAACTTTTTGTTTAGTAAAGAAATACAGCACATTTGAATTAGAAATTTTATCATGCTGATTTATTAAGCAAATGCATGTGAAATCTCCATAGGTAATCATTTTAAATTCTTTGTAAAAGTTGTATTTGTGCTATGCAATGAGTTTATTTTGCTTTTTTTCTTCTTCTTTGCTGCAGTGTCTGGTTAACTCTTAAATCCCTCTAGACTTCAGCTTCTGCTGAGCTAGGCAGCCTTTCTGCCCAAAGAATAAGAGTAAATAATAGGAAGAGAACAAATAAGCTTCGTTTGTCAGTGTTCATTGGTCTTTATTAATCCTCTGGGCCACACTCTATGTCTCCACAGCTAACTGTGCTTTTTTCCTGGATGTGTGAAAATAGTCTTTAATCAAAACTATGTCAAGTCATCTCTGGGAACAACCCTTCCCATTTGGATGAGGATAACAAGCTGGACATTGGGTGCTATTTAAGTTTGAATAGTAGCTAAAGAAAAACAAACTAATTTGTTCAAAAGCAGTAACAGAAACTCAAGGGAAATTGCTTACTGCTGTTGGCATTAGAAGTATTTACGGAGGGCACATATTGCATGGAGCACCGGGTGTGGTGCAAAAACTATGAATTCTGTTACGCCGAAAAAAAAAAAAAAAAAAAAAAGAAGTGTTTAAAACCAATGGTGCCTTGAGCCCAGGCACCATATCGACTAGGAAGCATTAAAATTCCATGCAGTCAGCCCTGGGCATGCTTGGAAGGACTCAGGATCCTTCTTCAACAGGATAAGATTTGGAGAGTATAAATATTTTTAATGGATTCAATTTGAGTTCACTACTCTTGGTAATGTCAGCCAACAAGTAAGTACTTTATAAGTACATATAGAATTGTTATTCCCTTTGTATTTTTGTTTAATTTTATCAGAAGAAAGAACTGATAAATAACTAATAAATTGTTCAGTAACCCTTTTGAAGTGCCTAGATAAGATTTATTCTACTCATCTGTCAATGTTTGGGTTTTTTTTTTCTAAATACAATCCGTATTTCCCAAAATATAAGGGGGCAATATCTACATTTTCTAAAGAAATCTGAGCCATACCTTTTATTTTCAAATTTTCTACTAACTCAAGGATACAAAGTCTTTGTATTTGAGAGAAAAAGGAGCATAGAACTTTCAGGGTGCATTGAATTTGCTCAAGTAGATTTCTTTACAAGTAGAACAAATATGTGAAAAATCAGAATCATTTTATTTTGCGGCTATATTTGGTTAGTAAGACAATCATATTTTACCTTTTATATTAATCTCAGCATGAGTTTTATTTAGTCAGCTTTAAATCATATCTGTAAGTTACCTTTCCATTAATTTCTGCCTTTCTTTTTTAAGTAAAACTTTCAGACATTAACAGTACATTGTTTTTCTAATGTCATTTTAATGAAGTACCTCCCCCCTGAATTGGCTTGGCATTGGCATATAAAAAGTTTGGAGGTCACCACTGTCCTAATAACAATTAAAAAGCTGAAGAAACTAAAAAAGAAACAGTTTTTAGATTCATAACAAATGACTATTTAGCCATTCGGTACCTCTAAGAGGGGAGATAAAAACTGAAAAACATTTGTATAGTTCACAATTCAGAGTCCTAGTGTCATTAAAAGACTGAGGCCTAATTATAGACCTATAGAATGACTTCCCTCCACCAACACATTACCACCACATTACCAAAGGCCTGTTTAGCAATTCTGTTACCTAGCATATCATGAAAAACATACAAGACAAACTGAAAGGCAAAAAAACAGGATGAGGAGAGAGAGCAAGCATCAGAACTAGACTCAGCTATGGCAATACCAAGAATTCAAAACAACTCTGTTTAATATGCAAAGTAGTCTAAAGTATAAAATAAACTGAATGAAAGAACAGATGGACAATATAAGCAGAGAGATGGAAATTCTAAGAAAGAATCAAAAAGCAGTGCTACAGACCAGACACTGTAAGAGAAATGACGAATTAAAAATTTGATGTTCTTAGTAGATTAGACACAGTTAAGGAAACAGTCTTTGAGCCTGAGTATATCTCAACAGAAACCTCAAAAACTAAAAAGCAAACAGAAACAATGACCAGAAAAAAAGAAGAAGAAAACAATAGAGCAGAATATTAAAACAAAACAAAACCGTGGGACAACTACAAAAGGTATAACAACATACATGTAATGGGAATACCAGAAGGAAAAGAAAGAAACAAAAGAAATATTTGAGGCAATAAGAACTTTTCCAAATTAATGCCAGACACCAAACCACAGGTCCAGGAAACTGAGAGAAACCAGGGAGTATAAATGCCCAAAGGTACACCTAGGCATATAAGTTACAAACTACAGAAAACCCAAAAGAAAAAGATCCTTAAGGAAGCCAGAGGAAATAAACATCTTACTTAGAGAGGAGAAAAGATACAAATTACATGTAACTTCTCAGAAACCAAGAAGGGACTGATATATTTAGTGTTAAGAGAAAAAGACTCATCAACCTAGAATTCTCTACTCTGAAATTATCTTTTCAAAAAGTGAAAGAGATAAAGATTCTCCAACAAAAAAATTGAGGGAATTTGTTGCCAATAGACCTATCTAAGATAGACCAGAACATTTTTAAAAGTCATTCTCAGACAGAGGGAACATAATACAGGTCAGAAACTCAGATCTACATAAAGAAAGGAAGAGACTCACAGAAGGAATAAGTGAAAAAATAAAACTTTTATTTTTTGTATTCTTAATTGATCCAACAGATAAGTTTATTAAAATAATTATAGCCATGTATTGACTTTGTCCATATATATATATACGTATGCTTATCCGTGCATACATAGAACTGTGTGCACTTGTATATAAGTGAAATGAATGATAACAGTGATATAATGGACAAGAGGAAGGAATTGGGATAATTTTGTTATTGTAAGGTCTTATATTGATGAAGTGGTATAATGTTGTTTGAAAGTGGACTTGGAGTACTTACATTGCAAATCTTAAAAAAAGTTTAAAAAAAAGTGGAAAAAATGGAGTAAAACAGGTGTGTTGAGAGGAAAGAAAATAGAATTACGTAAAATGCTCAATTAAAACCACAAAAGGGAGAAGAGAGTAGAAGACAAAAACAGGAACAAAGAACAGCAACAAAGAGTAAACAGTAACAAATATGGTAGATTTTAATCCAGCTATATCATTAATCACTTTAAACATCAGTGGTCTAAATGCACCAATTAAAAGATAAAAATAGTTAGAATGGATCAAAAAATGAGACCTAACTATATGTTGTCTACAAGGAATCCACATTAAATATAAAGACAGATATAAATTGAATGGAGAAAGATACGCTAACCATGCTAACTTTAATCAAAAGAAGACAGGCATAGCTATATTAATTTTGGGTAGAGTAGACTTCAGAGCAAGGGATGTTATCAGGGATAAAGAGCAGCATTTTATAAGACAAAGGGGCCAGTATTCTAAGAAGAAATGATAATCTTTACATGTATGTGCCTAAAACAAAGTCAAACTGCGTGAGGCAAAAACCGATAGAACTGCAAGGAGAAATAGGTGAATCCAGTATTATAATTGGAGGCTTCAGCACCTCTCTATCAGAAATGGACAGATCCAACACGTAGAAAATTAGTAAACCCAGAGTTGAACTCAACAACACCATTAGTCAACTGGATATAATGAACGTCTGTAGACTGTTTAATGACAGTAGAATATACTTTCTTCTTCAGCTTACATGGAATGTTTACCAGGATAAACCACATTCTGGGCTATAAAGACACCTTAACAAATTTAAAAGAGTAGAAATCATACAAAGTCTGACTTCAGACAACATCTAAATTAAACCGTAAATCAATAACAAAAAGACAGCTGGAAAATCCCAAGATACTTGGAGATGAACCAATGTATTTCCATGAAACACATGAGACAAAGAAATAATCTCAAGAGCAATGAAAAGATATTCTGAACTAAGTGAAAACAAAAATATAATTTATCAAAATTTGTGGGATACAATGAAAGCAGTGTTTAGAGGAAAATTTATAGCAATGAATGCACACATTTTAAAAAGATCTAAAATCAATCATTTAAGCTTTTACCTTAGGAAACTAAAAAAGAAGAGCAAATTCAAAATAAGCAGAGAAAAAAATAATAAAAAGTAGAGCAGATATCAATAAAGTATCAAAGAGGAAATCAATAGAGAAAATTTAAAAAATTAAAAGCTGGCTCTTTTAAAAGATTTATAACATTAACAAGCCTCTAGTCAGGCTAAGGAAAACAGAAAGAGGGAATAATGAATATTATTAGAAATAAATGAAGAATGATAACAAAACTAAAAGGTGACTTACAGAATGGAAGAAGATATTTACAAGTGACATATCTAATAAAAATTAGTATCCAAAATATATAAAGAATTGAGAAAACTCAACACCCAAAAAACAAATAACTGAGTTTAAAAATGTGCAGAAGTCATGAAGATAGGAATAGACGTTCTTCTAAAGAAGACAAATGACTAAGACACATGAAAAGCTGCTCAACATCACTCATCATGAGGGAAATGCAAATCAAAACTACAGTGAGATATGTCAGAATGGCTAAAATCAAGAAGACAAGAAGCAACAGGTATTGGTGAGGATGTGGAGAAAAGGGAACCTTCCTGCACTGTTGGTGGGAATATGAACTCATGCAGCCACTGGGGAAAGCAGTATGGAGATGCCCCAAGAAGTTAAAAATAGAACTACCCTACAATGCAGCAATTGCTCCTAGGTATTTACCCAAAGAATACAAAGAACCAGTTGGAAGGGATACATTCACCCTCATGTTTAGCATTAACTACAAGAGCCAAATTGGGAACAGTCCAAATGTCCATTGACTAAAGAATAGTTAAAGAAGATGTGATATATAGATAGATAGATAGATATAGATATATATGAAGATTACTCAGCCATAAAAAAAAGAGTGAAATCTTGCTATTTACAATGATGTGAATGGAGCTAAAGAGTATTGTGCTAAGCAAAATGTCAGTCAGAGAAAGACAAACACCACATAATCTCACTCATATGTTTAATTTAAGAAACAAAACAAATGAATTTAGGGGACAACAACAACAAAAAAGAGGAAAAGCAAGAAATAGACTCTTAACTAGAGAGGACAAACTGATGGTTACTGGAGGAGTGGTGGGTGGGGGGATGGGTTAAATAGATGGTGGGTATTAAGGAGAGCACTTGTGATGAGCACCCGATGTTATGTATAAGTGATGAATCACTAAATTCTACACCTGAAACTAATATTACACTGTATGTTAACTAACTGGAATTTAAATAAAAGGTTGGAGAAAGAAAGAAATGAGGTGACATCACTATAGATCCCATGACATTAAAAGAATAATAAAAATTACTATGAGCAAGTCTATACCCATAAGTTTGATAACCTAGGTGAAATGAACACATTCCTTGAAAGACACAATCTGGCAAAACTCACACAAAAAGAAACAGATAATCTGAATAGGCCTGTATCTAAGAAAGAAATTGAATCAGTGATTAATAACTTTTTAAAACAGAAAATACCATACCCAAATGGATTCACTTGTGAATTCTAACAGACAGGTTAGAAGGAAATTACACCAATTCTCTATAATCTATTTTAGAAGATAGAAACTGAGGGAACGAATACTTCCTAACTCAAATTGGCAGTTTCTTACAAAACTAAGCATAGTTTTACCATGTGATCCAGCGAGTCACGCTCCTTGGTATTTACCCAAATAAACGGAAAACTCATGTCCACACAAAAACTTGCACACACGATAGCAGTTTTATTCATATTTGCCAAAACTTAAATGCAGCCAAGATATCCTTCAGTATGTGAATGGATAAGTAAGCTTGGTACCTCCAGACTTTGGAATATTATTTAGTGCTGAAAAGAAATGAGCTATTAAACTATGAAAAGACATGGAGGAAACTTAAATGCATATTATTAAGTGACAGAAGCCTATCTGAAAAGCCTACATACTGTTTGATTCTTATACCTGACATCCTAGGAAAGGCAAAACTGGGAGAAGTAAAAGGATCAGTGGTTACCAAAGGTTAGTAGGAAGGAGGGATGAATAGGTGGGGCATAAAGGATTATTAAGGCACTGAAACTTGTTTGTATGATACTATAATGGTAGATAGATGGAAATCTTTTAAAAAAGATATTATTTATTTATTTATTTATTTATTTATTCGAAAGAGAAAGTTAGTGAGAGACAGAGAGCATGAGCAGGGGGAGCAGGGGCTCCATCCCAGAACCCTGTGATCATGACCTGAGCCCAGGCAGTCTCTTAGCCAACTGAGCCACCCAGGAGCCCTGTACATGGGATAATTTAATAAGATTGTGCATACACCATAGAATGTACAACATCAACAATGAACCCTGATATAACTTATGGATTAGAAAACCTGTGGGTTTCCTAAGTGACCTTGGACAATTTATTAACTCTCTGTGCCTTAATTTCCCCCTCTATTAAATAAATGTATCTGTATAGTAAGTCAAAGAGTCACTTTTTTGAGGGGGGAATGATAATGATGTGTCAATGTAGGTTTATTAGTTGTAACAAATGTACACTCTGGTGAGGTGTGTTGATAATGGCTATGCATGTATGGGGGGAGGGGGAATATGGGAAATCTCTGTACCTTTCAGTTTTGCTATGATCCTAAAACTGTGCTAAAATATAAAGTCTATTTTAAAAGTTTTAGATTTTCTAATTATAGATTTGTATTTTCTAATTATAAATGACATTAATATAGAAGTTGTTTTAGAACATGTTTTATATGGGCATATATATTTTATACTACTCTCAAATTAATTTCTGAGGTGAGTTCAAACTTCTTCATAAGAGGAAGGTTTTGAAATAGTTCCAATTTGTGATATTTAATATGGGCACCTGATTTTTTTTTTTTTAGCTTTCTGAACCTAAGTGCACATAAAAATATAAAAATATTTTATAATTTTCCCAACTAAAAAAAACCATTCATGTGAAATACTTTGCAATGCAAATTGTCATATATTTTTTATTATTTTAGTACTTATTGGTTGCTTAATATTATATCGAATTTTAACCTATTCCAAAAAAGCAAAGTGGAAATAGGCAAAATACGGAGTTCAGAGAGGAAAAAATACTCAGGTCTTAATGGTTTGAGAGCTTAGTGATCTAATCTGCCGGAGAAGAATTCAGAGTATTTTCCTTCATTGTTACTCATTTTTCTTTTTATCTAATGACACATAATGGCTTTACAACAGAAGTATTCTACTTGAAATGAAAAAGATAAGGTAGTTGCTTACCAGTTTTTGGTGTTAGTTATTTTTTCAAAACCTGTCTTAACTTTTTAAACACAGCCTTTATGAGTTTACAAAGAAGCAGAGTTTTGTAATCAAAAGACTTGTTCAATCATACAATTATACATTCAATCCCTCATACATACATATATGTGTTCATTGATTCAACATATACTTATTGAACACCTCCTCCATGTCTGCCACAATACTAGGCATCAAGAACTTAAAAATGAATTACGCATAGCTACTATTCATAAGGATCTATTAGAATAATAGATAATGTCTTATAAATAGGGAATCATTAAACATTGTAGTAAGTGCAATGAGAGTGATATGCATTTTCACACCAAGAAAGCTGTACCTAATTTGGGTGGGAAAGATTCCTCAATTAAAAATCAAAGCTCTATATCCTATTCTCAGATTTTCCACTGAGAAAACCTGTGGGTTTCCCAAGTGACTTGGATGATATATTAACTCACTCTTAACCTTAGTTCCCTCCTCTGCGAAATATCTATACACAAAGTCAAAGAATCACTTTCTAAAGACATTCTTTTACATTTTCCTTTAATTCTAGTATAATTAACATGCAGTGTTATATTATTTTCAGGTGTCCAATCAGAGTCACTATTTTAAAAAAGATTTATTTATTTATTTTAGAGAGAGAGTGAGAGAGCACAAGTGGGAGGGGCAGAGGGAGAGGAGAGAGAATCTCAAGCAGACTTAGTTCTGAGCATGTAGCCCAACTTGGGGCTCCATCTCACGACCCCAAGATCACAACCTGTACTGAAACCAAGAGTTGGACGCTTAACTGACTGAGCTACCTGGGTGGCCCCAAAGTCACTTTTGAAAATAAAATGAAAAGTCTATGTCCTTGTGCTCCAGTGTTCCTCAGAACACAGTTTTAATTAAAAACAAACAAAAAACTTACCTCCTTGGTCAAATAAAATCTGGGTTTTTCTCCTCTTATAGGGGCACAAGGCACCTTTACAAAATCTGATTAATTCTACAGAATTGATTATTTCTTTAACCTAATTTAATCCAGAGTTTCCCTAATTTATTTAGTCTCTGACTTTGCTTATAAATATACTGCTAAACATATCTTGGGTATTCTACTCTATGTGGTAACATTATTAAAATTTAAAGTACTCTATGGACTTCAAGCATTTAAATATATAATATCTTTTACATTATTATTTCTCCTACATTTTAATATATGTAATAATGTGAAATTATTTATGCATATATCTTTACTCTTTTAAATTATAAACTCCCTCAGTTGGCACATTGTTTTCTATTTATATTCCCTAGAGTGTGATTTTAATATTTATTGAATAAATGTGTGAATAAGACTATTTAAGGATTTATATTTTTCACTTACTTAAATTATAAGCCAAACTGAGTTGTGTAGGTGAATGTATGATTTTTGGCAGTTTTCTTAATATTTTTTCTTAATGTCTAATGTTCTTTTAACAAACATTTATTAAGCACCTCCTATGTGCTAGGCATTATTCTGGAGACTATAGATACACCAGAAAATAAAACTGTCCAAACACCAGTCCACATGGAGCTTCCACATTTGTGGGCAGAGAAAGACAATTTAAAAATAAGCAAGTAAATTGAATAATGTGTTAGGAGTTAGGTTATGAAGAATATAAATGGGGAAATGGAACGAGGAGGGTCAGGAATTGAGGTTTTCAATTTCAAATAGTTGAGCCAGGGAAGGGCACACTTGGAAGGAAACATTTGAACAAAGACTACAAGAGAGTGAGAGGGTGAGCATTCTAGACTGAGGGAACAAGAAGGGCAAAGGCCCTGAGGAGTGTGCCTGGAATCTTCCCAGAACAACAAGGGAGCAGCTGTAGATAGAGTGAGTTTTTTTTTGAGATTTTGAGAGTAACAGATGAAGTCAGAGAGATAATAAGGATTTGGATCATGTAAGGCTTTGTAGGAATTTTGACTTTTACTGTGAGATGGGAAGCGTAGGAGGGTTTGAACAAAGAAATGACATAATCTGAGCTACATCTTACACAGGATCACTTTGCTAATAATGTTAGTAAAGATTGTGGTGGGGCAAGGTGGGAGCAGAGATAGCAGTTAGGCAGGAGATGATGGTGACCTGAATTAGGTGGGTAGCAGTCTTGGTCATGAGAGGGTCAGTATATGGATCTACTTTGAGTGAAAGCCAGTATTTGGTTTACTTATAGAAAGTGGGCCAAAAAAAGGAATCAATCAAGGGTAATAACAAAGTTTTTTGTTTTTTTTTTAAGATTTATTTATTTATTTATTTGACAGACAGAGATCACAAGTATGCAGAGAGGCAGGCAGAGACAGAGAGGAGGAAGCAGGCTCCCTGCTGAGCAGAGAGCTGGATATGGGGCTCCATCCCAGGACCCTGGGATCATGACCTGAGCCGAAGGCAGAGGCTTTAACCCACTGAGCCACCCAGGCGCCCCAATAACAAAGTTTTTTAAACTGAGCAAATGAAAGGATTGAGTTGTGACTGAGAAGGAAAGGCTGATATGTAGAGTAGAACCTTCTTACCTATTGAATTTTAATCCATGTCAGCAATATTTCAGAGTTTGGTCATTGGTCCGATGATGTCCAGGTGAGAGGATAGGAATAAATCAGCATAAACACAGCACTACAACAGCCAAACAGGTCAAAGGGTGGAACCCATTGTTGCTTTGGTAGTAACTCTTTGCCATATACAGAGATAAACATTTTTATCCTTCTAAAATGTTTTCTAAAACATTGGACAAAATGTTTAGCAGTGCCAAAAAGCCTTATTTCTTGGAGATGGATTAGAACCAAGAGTGATTGGATATTATTTTATTAGTTAATTTTTTAAACAAATTTAATGAGCCCCTTTTGTATGCTACTTAAGAGGTATCAGTATGCAAAACTTTTTTTAAAAATCCTCTGCTTTTGTGGAGGTTATATGATCTAGTAGAGACAGACAGACAATGAATAATAAGGATAACTGGCAGTAAATGATACATTATGTTGCAAGGAAATTAGTGCTATGGGAAAAAAATACTTTGGGATAAAGGGAATTGAAAATGGGGGAAATTATATTAGTTATAAATCTTCTCTTTGATGTTACTGGTTTTACTAAGGACATGAATATGCTCAAAGTGGAGAATGACTCCAAACAGCAAAATTTTCTTATGTCTTATGTATAATGTTTCCTGCTTTTAGTCTGAAGACAGTAGTACTAAATTCTGATGGCATAGCAGTTATGTGGGAATTGGATGAACTTAACTGTCACCCTTTGAAATCCCTGTTTCTGACAGGTCAGATATTTCAAAATCGCTTGTTAAGAATATTTTGAGCATGTTCCTTTCTTGGGGACATTTTCATCTTTAATAATAACCAGCTTAACGAAAGTAGGACAGAGCAACCAGGATATTTTGAAAACAACAAAGAAATAGATGCTTCATTGATAATTGTTTGGCACTCTGTAAGTCTAAGTTTTTAAAAAAGCATCAGTTGTATTTCTAAAATTTGAGTAAGGTCACAGGCTAACAATACCATTCAATAAAACTCTGATCATAAAACTAATGAAACTGGAAACTAGTGATATTTTATAGGGCAGTAAAAGGCAGAAAGAAGATCAGATAATTATGTTTGTATTTCCCTATACTCCATACTTGTCAGTGAGAAACTCCAGGGGGAAGAGTATCTTTGAATATTTCTGCATCCCTAGAGTGAAGCACAGGACCTAACATAAAATGCATTTGTTATCAGATAATAAAGTTCTAAAAAATTACCCAGCATACTTAATAAAAAATATGTAATATTAAGCTCCATTGTATGGAATATACTTATACTAACAAAATGCGTCATTTATGAAATTCGGATTTAAATCTGGCAACCCTTAGACATGATTAAAATTAAAAATGAGTATCCTATGTGTCTAAGGAAAGATTTTGCAGCTATCTGATAAGCATGTACCTAAGTAGAGAGGGTCTGTGAATTAATTAAGTTTTCCATGGTTCTAAACAGACTAAATTCTCTTACTTGGCCCAGATGTAGGTTTGTTTATTACCTTCTGTTTTCAAGGTAGAAATTAACACTGGTTTCTCAGTTTGGAGATAACTGTGATTAGTAATACAGTGGGACTCAGTAGGTGAGTGTGACTACATAAACAAAACCTGTTACCATTATTAAGAAACCTCATAAATTAGATATCCTGATGACATTATTGCAGCTTCATTTTTCATAAAGGAAGATTGTGTCATGATAAAGGAATGAAAAATCTAATTATTTCAGCTTGGGTGTGATGATGTTTCAACAGAAGATGCCAATTATTAACCTGTTTGAGTGGAGATCAAGGGTCCAACCACTGTGGTCCTAAATAATTCTCATATTGAAATGATCATAAAAAAAAAAAAGAAATGATCATAAAGGGGGCACTTGGGTTGCTCAGCTGGTTAAGCATCAGACGCTTAATTCAGCTCAGGTCATGATCTCTGGGTTGTGAGATAGAGCACCATGTCGGGCTCTGTACTGGGTGTGGAGTCTGGTTAAGATTCTCTCTCTGCCTCTATCCTGCCCTCCCTCTTTTAAGAAAAATGAAATGATCATAAAGTGTTCTGCAGACTGGCTGATTATTTTTATTCCTCAGATATGCTCATCTTTGTTTCATCTGATGCTGCTCCACCATCAGGAATTCCAAACAAAGCAGTCTTAGAAAGTTGTCCTTATTGTGTTAGGGAAAGGAAATGGCTAGTTTAAGATCCCCATAGAATTAGAGAGAGTGTGTGTGTATTAGTTTTCTACTGCTGTGTAACAAATCGTTGCAAATATATCAGCTTAAAACCATATCTCTTGGGGTGCCTGAGTGGCTCAGTGGGTTAAAGCCTCTGCCTTGGGGTCAGGTCATGATCCCAGGGTCCTGAGATGGAGCCCTGCATCGAGCTCTCTGCTCAGCGGGGAGCCGGCTCCCCCCTCCCCTCCTCTCTGCTTGCCTCTCTGCCTACTTGTGATCTCTCTCTGTCAAATAAATAAATAAATAAATAATCTTTAAAAAACCACATCTCTTTATTATCTCATACTCTCTGTGGTCAGGACTACAGACAGATGTAGCAGCCTCGAGAAGTCCTCTGCTTGGGGGCTCACAGGCTGCAGTCAAGGTGTTCACAGAGCCTGGGACCTAGCCTTAGGCTCAGTGTCCTCTTCTAAACTCACATACTTGTTGACACAATTTATTTATTTGAATCTGTAAAATCCAAGGTGGTTTGCTTCTCTAGGTCCAGAAAATAGTCTCTGATCTAGACCCTCTTTTAAAGGGCTTACTTGATTAAGTAAGGCTCACCCAGGATAATTTCCTTTTTTATTAACTTTAAGTTCATTAATTGAGGACATTAATTACTTCTGCAAAATCACTTTATCTTTGCTGTAAAATGTAACATTATCACAGGAGTGACATCCCATCACCACATCTTAATGGTTGGAAGCAAGTGTCTCCATTACACAAACTAGAGGAGATTATACAAGGGCTTGGGTCATTGAGAGTTCTTAGAAATCTGCCTACAATTTTGCTTATAAAATCAGATCTCAGCAGTTTGGGAAAGAAGTGACATAAAAAGAGAATTAAACTTCCCTCTATGAGATATAAATACGTAATTGGAGAACTAGTTTGCAAAAGAGAAGAGGAGGTCAAGAGAGAAAGAAAAAGGAGTCACAACATTATGGTTTCAGTAAAAAAAGGTTATCAGTGAAAATTCAGAGCTCAGAGTGTTTAACAAATTTTACGACAAGTACCTCTAAAATTCAGTGTAAAATTATTTGCTCACGTATGTGGAATGATCTGTTCATTTATATGTAGAATCTAAGAATCAAACAAAACAAGCTCATTGATACAGAGAACAGACTGGTGGTTGCCAGAGGCAGGAGCTTGGGGGTAGACAGAATGGATGAAGGGGTTCAAAAGGCACAAACTTCTACCTATAAAATAAATAAGTCATGAACATAAAATGTATAGTATGGTGCCTGTAGTTAACAATACTGCATTGCATACTTGAAACTTGCTAACGGAGCAAATCTTAAAAGTTTTCATCAGAAGGAAAAAAATTTTGTGTAACTGTGTAGTGACATATGTTAATTACACTTACTGTGGCAATCATCTGGTGATAGAGACAAATATCAAATCATTATGTTGTACACCTGAAACTAATGTTATATGTCAACTATACTCCAATAAGAAAAAAATTCTTGCCATAATGTTTTATAATATAAACCCCCACAGTGTCCCAGAATCTCAGAAAAGTTCACTGCACTAGGTTACAAATAGAGACTGAAAATTAGTGTAAACATAAACTTGAAGCCATAAAAAATTATGACTCCCTAGGCATATCATGAATGCTCTGGGTTTTCTGCCATTTATGTGGTTAGAATTTGAGTTCATTTTTCTTCAATATTAGAGAGCAAGTCGATTCCAGCAAAGTGGAAGTCTTGGGAACTTTTAAAAAGTTTATGGGTTACATAAATTGTTCTAAGAGGAGAACAATATTTAGAAATTATCTTAAGATGCATAGCCAAACTTATATTGAGATAGGCTAGGAGAATATGGTTCATTCTGAAAAGAGGGCAAGCAACTAAACTTCAGGTTTATAAAACAAATACTTAAACCTTTGGAAAGAACTTAGGGATGTTTTCACTGTAATTGCAAAGTGGCTGCTGTTATATGGCCTTTACAACCTGGTAGCACAATTCTACATACTACTTCCATCAGGAAAATGCTGTTGGTCACATAGCTATTAATTTAGATTTCTTAAAATTGTGCTTTTTGTGATAAAGTCACCTCAGGGCTCAAGTACAAAAGAAATGACACTTGTATGTATGAATTTGACTCATAGATTAGAGGATGTGAAATATTAATGCTGCTTACAACAGTCAATACCAACTGAATATGAATTTACACAAAGTCAGAGTAAGATTCTTTCAGTGAAAGGATTGGAATCATACAATAAGGCTTCAATCTATTAAAATTAGGAAAATTTTTGGTGTTTAACTTGGATTTCAGGTTGGTTGACTACCAGGGATATGAGAAGCAGTATGTGGAAAGAACCAAAGGTTCTGGATTTGGAACCAAAAGTTCTTCCTTCTAATCCTGTTGGTGTGACTTATGTGTCATTGGAAGAATTATTTAATATTTTAGACCTTTTGTTTTCTCTTCAGTAAAATGGGAACAGCCTCACAGGGTGAATATTGAATGTTTAAGGGGGTTTCAAGTTATCAATTACCATAATAACATTATTTTCCAGTGGTGCCACCCTACCATCCAAGTATTTACTTCACAGGGAAGAGGCAGGTTGAAATGGCTCCAATAGTCAAATCACAGTATGGGATGTGGTAATAGGTTGCAGCAAAAAAAAAAGAAAAGAAAAGAAAGAAAGAAAGAAAAAGTATTTATCAAACGCAGTCTGGGGTCTCTGAAGCTCCATGAGATTCTGAATTTGTATCTATTCTCACTTTAGCCAGACTCAGTCACAGGAGGTATCTGTCTGTGGGGAATCACTTAATCGGCTTAAAATCTTTGTTCTACATGAAAAAAGTATAAAAGGAGCAGGCTAAAGTCTGGGTAATGATCTTTATTTACTACTCTTGTATGCCAATGTTTTGCATTGAATAGTACTTTAAAGGTTGGCAAGGTAGATGTTACCCCAATTATACTGAAGGAGCTGAACTGTCTTACAGAAGCTTTGCTGGCAAGATATTTTTCTAATGCACAAGATGAAAGGCCAGGAGGAGAGGCAGAGCTGGTTACTAGAATTTAGGCTTCATTGTATCCCTTCATAATCCTCTAATTTTTTTTTCTTCTTTCATACCATTCCCCTCTCTTTCCCCTCTCATCTTTAATTTATATATAGAAAAGTTAAGTGAAAGAAAGTGTTTTGGCTAGATAAAATGATACTAAGAAACATTGCATACTGGGGCGCCTGGGTGGCTCAGTGGGTTAAAGCCTCTGCCTTCGGCTCAGGTCATGATCTCAGGGTCCTGGGCTCATGATCTCAGGGTCCTGGACTCGAGCCTCGAGTCAGGCTTTCTGCTCAGCAGGGAGCCTGCTTCCCCCTTAAAAAACAAAAAACAAACAAACAAACAAAACACATTAATGACAAGACAGTGAAGTAAGCTTTGTGCTTTGGCCAGTTGTAGGCTCTATTAATAGATTTTAGAGGGTGAATTTATCAGTCATTTTCATGATTTATTTATCCAAATCCATAATTGATCTATAAATAGCATTATAGAAAAATTTCATTATTGGGATCCCTGCAAACATTCCTTCTCCTTAGGTCCTTCACTTTTCATTCTGCTTTCTCCACTGGTGCTGGAACTCTGTTTCTTAAATTTAATCATGTGATTTACTTTTGTTTAAGTATCTTTGTGAACTCCAGATAGCCTTCAGTGTGACCTCTAAAGCCTCTGGCTTGGCATTCAGTGCCCCTTCTAATGTGGCCAGAAATTACCTCTTTGACCTTATTTTTACACATGCACCTCAACTCCACAGACACCCACACATATGAGTCTATTCTGGTTCATTCATGTCCCACTCTTGAATAATATTCCATACCATTTCATGAGACTAAGCTGTTGCAAATGTTGTCTTTGGCTAGAATATTATACCTCCTTTTATGCCTCTAAACCCTTCTTGGGATTCAGAATCAAGTGTAGCTTTATTTATGTGTAAACTCCTGAATCCTATGGGTAGGCAGTCCTTGTTTCCTCTGAGTTCCAGGAGATAATCTTATCTCTCTGTTGAACAGGTGATATATTGCATAGCAATTTATCTGTTTCCATTTCTGACTCCTCTGTGGACTATTAAGTTCATCTGGTACCAGGACTGTCTAACTTATTGCTAATTGCATGGGACATGGTATAGTGCCTGTGACCAGCAGATAATCAATACTAGTTTGCCAAAGTAAATCAAGGCTCTAGGAGCTCTATACTTTGCATTGCAAAAATTACTTGGATTGATTCCTTTAAAAAAAAAAAAGTTCTTATTTTTACCAATATTTTAAGAGTCTTTATTTCATGTTCTAAGCAGGATGTAGTAGGTCATAACAGGCTAGTATTCCATGGGAGCAATGTGGAAAAAATAGATAAATTATAAAAATCATACCGTTTAAGTTTTGAGAAATTTGTGGAATCAATAAGGACTAGGTGGAGTAAAATTACAGAGAGGGAAACTATACAAATGAGCTTTGAATCACCAGTTATTTTTTCTTGCAGAGTAATTGCTAATTCTGGTTTGAACTAAGGGTCAGGCTGGGCCCATGTGTAGCACCTCTGCTGGGGAGAGGGAAATCCTTTTGCCATTGCATAGGTCTGGAGCAACAAATTGGAATCTTGAGAAACTTGAAAGATAAGCAGTGAGCAATAACAATTTAAGTTCTCACAGAATATTTACTAAAATCAACCTTCTGATGAGCCATGAAGAATCTCCAGAAATTTCAAAAGGCTGGAATAGCTTGGACTTTATTCTCTGATTACAATGCAATTAACTAAAAAGTCAGGAATAAGATACCAAGAAAAACCCCACTGTCTGGAAATTTAGTAACACATCTCTAAGTCATACATGAGTAATTAAGAAATCAAAATGAGGGATGCCTGGCTGGCTCAGTTGGTAGAGCATGACTTCATGAGAGGATCTTGAATTCAAGCTCCACTTTGGACATAGAGCTTACTTTAAAAAAAATAATTAAAAATTAAATAAATAAATAAACAAGTAAATAAATAAAAATAAAGAAATCAAAATGAGAATTAGTTCAAACTGATTCATAATGAAGATACAACAGATTTAACCTTGTGGGATGCAAATAAAGTATAGTGAAATCAGTGTTTTCGGGGACATGTATACTGTAAATATATATATATTAGAAAAAGGGGTTACAAATTAATAATTTAAAATTCCATCTCCAGAAACTAGAGCAGGAACAACATACCAATTCTATGAAAAAGAAAAGAAAAAGAAGGTAAGAGTAGAAACCGATATAATAGAATGAGAAAAGCACTAAGATAAAGCCTTTTTAGAAAAAAATTACTGAAATTAATAAAGCTCTGGCAGAATGTATAAGGAAAATAAGGGAAAAAATAAATTACTCTTGCCAGAAATCCATTTTTAAAAACCTTCCCACAAAGAAAGCGTTTTACCATAGAAGTGTTCCAGATATTTAAGGATGAAATTAACACCCAGTTTATGCAATCTCTCCCAGATAATAAAAACAGAGGAAACATTCACCAACTTTCTTATTTTAACAATGGGCACATACCCAAAACCTGACAAAGAAATTATGGAAAAAGAAATTAGAGATCAATCTCTCTCATAAACATGGGTATAAAAATTATTAGCATAACACTGTAATTAAATCAAGTGATACTCAAAAAGAAAAATGCTCCACAACAAAGCAGAAGTAATTCCATCTAAGAAAGACTGATTTCATATTTCAAAATCAATGTAATTCATCTTATCATCACAGAAAAGGAGAAAAAATGTGATTTTTTCAATAGGTGGAGTATAAACTTTTGATTCAATGTCCATTCTTTTTTTTTTTCTTTTTCTTTTTTTTTTTCTTTTCAGTGTAACAGAATTCATAGTTTTTGCACCACACCCAGTGCTCCATGCAATGCGTGCCCTCCTTAATACCCACCACCTGGCTCCCCCAACCTCCCACCATTTCCATTGTTGATAAAATTCTTAGCACACTAGTTATAAAGAGGAACATCCTTAATCTGGTAAGGAATATATATGAAACCACCAGAGCAAACATTATACTTACTGGTAAAGTGCTGAAAACTTTTCCCTTAAGACCAGGGGATAAAAAAGTATGCCTGCCCTCACCATTTTTATTCATTGGTGTATTGGGGGTTCTAGTCAATGCAATAATATAAGAACAATAAGTAAAATATGTCTGACAAAACCCATATCCAGAACATGTAAAGATATCTTAAATATTAATAAGAAAAAGATCATACACTGAAAAATAAATGAGCAAAAGATCATATGCTGAAAAACAAATGAGCAAAAAGTTGAACAGATCTTTAACAATAAGAAAAATCCAAATAAACATATAAAGATGGGCTCAAGTTTATTATTCATTAAGGAAATGCAAATTGAAACCATAGTGCATTAATTGTACATATACACCAGAAAGGCTGAAATCTGAATGAGAGAAAATGTTTAGTGTTGGTGATGGTGTGGATCAACTGAAATCCTCATATGATGTGGTTGGGAGAGTACACTGGTACACTCACTTTGGAAATGTGTTTGGCAGTACTTTCTAAAGCTGATCATATGTGTACCCTTTGACCCAGGTATTATGCTTATGTTCATTTAAAGACATGTACTAAAGTGTTCACAGATGCACTATTCATGTTAACCAAGATTGGAAAACTGAAATGCTTATCAGTAGTGGAGTGGATTAATGTTAGCATGAACCATATGCAAATTGTTGGTTTTACATGTCAAATAGTTCAAATATTGACAACAGTATATTTTTTTTCAATTGATATATTGTATATGTAAACACTGACTATATACAGCAGTGTAGCTAAAGATTCATAACCACACACAATAACATAGATGAAACTTATAAACCTGAAGTTTAGTTAAAAAAAAAAAAAAGCCAGATATGAAAGAGTAAATATTGAATGTTCCCATTTAAATAAAAAAACTTTTAAGTCAATACTAAACTATACTGTTAGAAGTTAAGATAGTAACTTGTTATCCTTGCTGAGAGACAGTAATGGAAAGAGATATGAATGAGGCTTTTTGGGTTATAGGGTTCTGGTAATGTGTTGATTCTTCATCTGAAGGCTGACTGCACAGATGTCAATTTATAAAGATTTATTGAATGATAAAATTATGATTTATACTTTTCTATATATGTATTTTACTTCAATAAAAAGTTTTAAAATTAAATCAAGAAGCAGATGCAAAAACATACAAAAATTATTAGCGTATTCTGTATATAACATTAGAAAGTGATGTCATGAATGTATTATGTCCTGTGATCTCGCAATAACTATATGAGGTATGTATGATTATTTCCTGTCCACCTTTTATAGATGTGGAAACTGAACGTCAGAGAGGGCCCATGTGAGGCCTCAGGCCTTGAAAATGGTCACATGATCCCTTCACTCACTAGGCCTGTTGGCTCATTAGACGTGCCAGGACTAATCTGAACCTAGAGCAAGCTCTGCTTAGGCTCAGGTTAGGGCCCTCATCCCCATGGGTTTACAGAAAGTGCCAATTAGTGGGAAAAGGGACAAGAATCAGTCAACACATCTCCAAGGTTGGGGGTGGAGTGGAGAGGGGAACAATGGGCTTTGTTCCTGTAGATCCTCAACAAGTGAAAGATGAGGGTTGAACAGAGTAGAAAGTCACATCAGACAGAAAGAAAAGGAAGAGGAAGTTTGGAGGCTGGGACCTAGAGCCTGTTTCCTGGGGAGTAGAGTGGGTAGGGGGTGTTCTGGCTAGAGAATTAGTACAGAATTAGAGTGAACCTTGAGTGCCACTATGAGAGTGAGCTTGAGCGTGGGAAGAGTGCGTGGAAGACAGCCCACCCCCAACAAAGCCCTGCTCAGGTTGCCCAGAAAGTGTGGCCATTGGATCCCAAACACTAGTAGAAATTGCTGGTATCAGGGCTTGCCTGTTTGAACTCTCAGGGAGCAGGTGCTGAATGTATAGGAATCATGAGTGAACCTATCAGAAACACCAGGCTGAGCCACTGGGAGGCTTTTGTCTTCATTCTCTGCATATCGTAGCAGGCTGGAGGAGTGTGTCAGTCCATCGGTGGCAAGTGACAGAAAATCCAGCTCAAACCCACATAAGGGAGGTTTATGAACTTGGGGAAGTGACAGTGCAGACATAGAATTAACTTCAGGTCTGTCTCAAATAATTTGGGGTCTTGTCTTTCTCAGTCTCCCCAGTTAAAAAAAATCATGTCAGTCACTGAAAGGCATTGATTCTGTCTAAGATGAACACCCAATGTGCTTGAGGCCTTTTCAAAACTTTTTCAAATGATTTTCAATGTTTCCATTTCCATTAAGCCAGACTTACCTTCCAAAGTCTATCTTTGAAATCAGTGAAATGTTGTGCCCAAGAGAAACAAAATGGACTCTAGGATCTGATTAAATGTTCAACTGCTCAGTGAACTTGTCTGAATGACAGATGAGAAGTGAACATTCCAAGTCTGGTTTTGTAAGTTCAGAGTCTCTAAACCACTGACCCAGAATGTGATGTTCTCTCCTGCTCCAAGACATTCTTCACTGTTTGTCTACAGGAACCTGGAGAGTGTTACTATTAGAGAGCTCCCAAGGAATGCTACTGACTCCAGAAACTTTGGTACAGTCAGTTCTGCTCTAACACTTGCTTTGAAACACAGATTTATTCCATTGCTATTGATATACTGGGGACAGATTTGAGCATAATGCAAATTTCAAATTTTATGTTGGCTTTTGTGGAATTTCATCTGGGATACACACTAGGTAAGAACAGAAAACTATATGCAGCTAAAGTAAGTTGTGTACAAATCCAGAAAACTCACATATGCACACATATCCTTTCTCCGTTCTCTCTGTGCTGTGGCACGCAGGCCCCCACATCTGGTACTGGATTCTCTTTCCAATTTCAGATAATCCCTCTATGACTTTATAAAAACTTACAACCTGGGACTCCTCCAGTTTCCACAGCAAGCTTCAGATAACTTTCAAAGTAAAGTGCCATATTTATTTTATTACTTCATGAATTTTTTTTTTCTAAAGATTTTATTTATTTATTTGTCAGAGAGAGAGGGAGAGAGCGAGCGAGCACAGGCAGACAGAGTGGCAGGCAGAGGCAGAGGGAGAAGCAGGCTCCCTGCCGAGCAAGGAGCCCGATGTGGGACTCGATCCCAGGATGCCAGGATCATGACCTGAGCTGAAGGCATCCGCTTAACCAACTGAGCCACCCAGGCGTCCCTACTTCATGAATTTCTTAATCACTTAATATATATAAAGCTGTTACCCCTTTTATTAGACTCTTATTTTTTCATATATGTATCCAGGGTGAAGTTTGTGATTGTTATACTCTAAACTACCTCCTAAAAGTCCTGTTTATTCTACTGTGAGATTTTCCCTATAGTATAAGAATTTTCAGGAATATGTATATTGTATTATAGCAAAAAATATGTATATATATGTATATATATGTACACATATATATGTGCATATATAGTGTACACAAAATTCACTAAAAGTCAATCAGGGCTTTTGTGTGTAAAATTTATTTCAGCCCATTTGAGACAATGGCTGCACTTCATTTAGAAATAAAATAAGAATCTAGAATTTACTAGATAATGTGGCTTTGAACTCATATTCACATGTATCTAGGGATTCTTTTACTCTCAGAATATGCTTTTGCCATGTGTAGCACTGCTCTTTGCATAAAATATATTATAGAGCTTAAAGCAATTATTGGCTTTCTGTGCATTTTTCTGGCAAACAGAAAATTGTGTTAAGTGTATTGAACTTAAATTAGTCAAGTCATGTCACTTCTAACAAGATCTTCCCCCTTCTTTTTGGTGATGACACAACGTGGCAGCCTGTACTGAAGTGTGCTGACATGGATGTTAGTAAGTGGGATTTAGAACTGCCTAGAACACAGTAATACAGATAAAGAATATACTACTCCCCTAGGAGCAAAATGGTAGTTTTAAGGCAGTGGTGCAAAACTTCACTGCTTTGGCATGGGTAGATAAATGTTTTTAATTAGGTATTTGAGAAATATTCTTTTATGAAGAATGAGTTCTCTATGCTATGGGCTCTTTTATGTCATCTGATGGGAACATGGTGATTAAGAACAGCATTTTTTTAGAACAGCCTTTATATAACATTGATTGCCACAAAGGCCTGTCTTGTTAAAAAAACATAATGTCTGCACCCCACCTCTGTTAGCATAACACTAACAACAGTAATGACTGGACACAGAGTTGAAAAGGAGCTTGGGGAGCCCTAGTGTCTTATGCATCTAATTACTGAGATGTCACCAGAAATCTAATTGTGTTGGAAGGAGGGAAATGGGGAGTACTGATGAGATGGCAGTGCCTAAAACAAAGGATAACATTGTCTCTTTGTATCTGGATCACTGTTCAGGGAATCTGCGATGCATATTAACCCTTTGCCATGTTGGTACCAGAGGCAAAGTGGGACACTATATTAGGCCTCATGATTTGATGCTTGAGATGAATAAGACAAATGATTTCTGTCTTGTTTGGGTTCAGGTTTTAGTGTTCATGAAAACGTAATTTAAATGTCAAACCATTTGATTCAACATGATGAAATTTCTACCTGCTCTTTCTGGGTACAAATGGGAATGGTAGGACTAAGTTTTGTTTTCTGACTCATCTCTTAGCCAGTACAAGCATGGAGCCATACATCTGTGGGGAACACAGCCAGCCAGCCTCCCTTCCTGCAATGTGGCAGGTTCTAGGACTCCAGAGGATCCCACTGAGGTTCTCAGACTCAGCTTTGCGAGCCTTAGGTAGGCTGGCTTTTGTTTCCAGGGAAAAAGAATCAGTTAAATGGGTTCTGGAAAAAAAAAATCAGCTTATATTCAAGAGACCCAGACATGCTGAAGATTGCTTTGGTCAACTTCTGTGGGCACAAAAGAAGAGGGTTCTGCAGTGTCTCCTCCTGCTGCACTGTGCACT
This sequence comes from Mellivora capensis, assembly GCA_004024625.1. Classification (NCBI taxonomy): domain Eukaryota; kingdom Metazoa; phylum Chordata; class Mammalia; order Carnivora; family Mustelidae; genus Mellivora; species Mellivora capensis. The sequence continues at coordinate 25,782 of PISX010001280.1, read as the reverse complement.
TTTGAATTGGCTGCTGAGGGTGCTAGAAGAGGGACAGGTCTGATTTTCCTCTGTGCCTCGGATGAACCAGTGTACTTGAAAAGGTCAGAAGTGAGATTAATACGGATAGACATAAAAAGAGTTTCCAAATTACCTCTTTACTCATATATCATTCATACATTATTTATCAGAGCTTCTGTGTGCTGAGAGCTGGCATAAGCATAGGGAAACAAAAGCAAGAGTGATGTGGATTCTGTTCTAGTGGAGGATGACAGGCAGGAAAACAAGGAAGGGCCATAAAGTGTTATGGGGACTCTGAAGAAGTCAGTGGTGGAGAAAGAGTAGTCATGTCTGTATAGAACATGGGTCATTAAACTTTTTTGCCCTATGGACACATTTGGCCATGAGCAAGATTTAATTCCTCATGCTCCCAATTTCAAACAAATGCTCAACACAGTATCTATTGAATCTGACAGTATTTAGACCACAAGCTAAATTACAGAGCTACCATTACTGGTAGTCCATGAGTATATGAAAAGGAAATTAATGGACAGTCCAAGTTCTACGTTACTCTGAAAATACAAAGGAGCAAGGGAAAAGTCCCAGAATGCCAGTTATTGCCTTGGATATGCAACTAATTGTATAATCTTGCCAAATCACTTAATTTTGGCCTCAGTTTCCTTACACATAAAATGAGAAAGTCCCCCATTCTAGATCGTAATGATTACAGAAAAACTCAAAGACAAAACTAAAAAGAGAAAATCAAGAGTGTAAATTCTTAATAGTATTTTTCTGTGTATAAACAGACTTTAAAGAGCAACTGAGTGATTTTGGACCTCTCTTGAAATTCAAAGCAAATTGGAAGCCAGACGGTGGTTACCCATAATCCCCACATGAGATGAAAATCAGGAAGCCCATCTGCTTGAATTACCCATTTCCACATGGAAGTTAGGATCTCCAGCTATTCATAATCTGGTGAGTCATTTCATCTTTTTGCTTTTCTTATGTGTGCCAAAGAAAATTTCTGCTGAGGAATATAGGGTTCTAAATTCTGCCTGGTGTCCCTGGAGTATATAGTAAATGTCCTTTTTGTGAATATCTATAGAAAACTCAGGAGAGTACAGGGTAACATTGTGCATTTTATAGATTAAATTCTATTCTCTACTACAACTACTCAGGACTTCTAACCATGATTGTTAAAATCAAGTTCCCATTTCCAGTTTCCTCCCCTATCTGATCCATTTGTAATGCACTACCAGATTAATCTTTTAAAGCAGCTCTGTCCAATAGAATGAACTGTGATGATGGAAATGTTCTATATCTTTTCTATCCAAGATAGAAGCTACTAGGTATTGGGCACTGTTGAGCATCTGAAATATGGTTAATGCAATGAGAGCTGAATTTTTCATTTTACTTAATTTTAATTAATTTAAATTTAAACTTAGGTAATTACATATGTTTCTGGTGTCTGTATTGAATATTAATTACAGTTCTCAAGCACAACCTTGACCATGTCCCTCCTCTGCTCAAAACTTTAAATAGGTTTGCTCTGCCTAAAATTTACCATTAAAATACCTTCAACTGGTATTCAAGAAATTCTATAAACTGTTCTCAAACTTTGCCTTTCATGCAAAATAAATATTTCATCCAAAGTGAAATATTTGCTGTTCTCAAACTTACCTCCTATTTTCCAGCAACCTCATTTTTTCTTAAGATTTTTTTAAATGAGAATGACATTTCGTTCATTTAATTGTCTGATATCAAAATATCTCAAATACTCCCACCTCTGTAAAGTCTTACTTCATTCATAGAAATTGATGCCTCTTGTGCTCATGAAATCCCATAATCCTTTTTTATGACATTTGCTACATTTTACTGTATGTCTTCACTATTTATGTACATTTAGTCCACTACCTGATTGTAATCTTTCTGAGACTGCTGTCCATGTCTGATTTAACTTTCTTTTTTTTTTTTTAAGATTTTATTTATTTATTTGACAGAGATCACAAGTAGGCAGAGAGGCGGGCAGACAGAGAGAGAGGAGGAAACATGCTCCCTGAAGAGCAGAGAGCTCAATGTGGGGCCCGATCCCAGGAACCTTGGAATCATGACCCGAGCTGAAAGCAGAGACTTTAACCCAATGAGCCACCCAGGTGCCCCTGATTTAACTTTCTATACTTCCTGGCTCTTCTCACAATGAAGAAATATAAATTATTAGGCAGGCAATCAACAGCACTGGGTTTAAATCCTAGCCACTTGAATTACTACCTAGGTAATTGATTAGCACAATGCCAGGCACATAGCAAGTGCCCAGCAAATGCTAGCTATTTGTAAGCGCTAATGAGAGAAGGTCAGGGTTTTCCTAGGCAGATTTTCATAATCGTTTTTGATACACTAGCAAAAGACCATACTGTTTTATTGAAAGAATAAGATCAGCAAATACTCTCCAAGACTGTCATAGAAAGAAGCCTGTTCTTTCTCAGGGCAGGAATTCTTTATCTACATTCACCTCTCTCTCCATCAATGTAAAATAGAGTTTGGGGCAGAATGTCAAAAAAAGAAGACTTGAAACTTAGTTGCAGGCAGGACCAACAGCAGGTCATCCTGAAAGCTCTTCCTTGGTAAAGATAACCCCACATCCTCAAAGCATGTGGTTTCCTGCCCCATGCCATCTACTGTGTTCCCATGCCAGAATCCACTGTTTGCAGCATCAGGCTTGAATGGCTGATTTTTCTTTGGTCCTGGGCTTGAAGGGAATTATAAAGATATGCCAGTGAAAATGGAAGAGCACAGATTTAAAGAGAAGCTGCCCTTTTCAGCCTTTGAGAGAATTCTTTGTTCTCTGCTTTTAGACACTAATCTTCAAATTGATTATTTAGGGTGATTTTTTCACAGTGTTTGAAATCAAATGCTTTTGAAATGATACAGTAGAGAATTTTAAAGATTTTTCTCAAAGACATAAAATTCTGCTAAAATACTGGTAATTATGTTTAAATTACCAAATTCCTGATTTTAAAATATTCGTAATATCATTATTTTTATTTGCAAAAGCCACATGAACTAACTTCTAACCTACTTTTAGCTGGTAATAGTAGCTGATCTTTAATGAACCAATAATATATAAGTACAAATCATCTCAGTTTGAATCCTAGTTTGCTATTTATATAAATCATTATCTTACTGGTTATAGTTAGCTCCTTCTAGGTTTGAATCCAGGCTGGTCCACTTAAAAACTTTACAGTTTCCCACAAGTTACTTAACTTCCCTGAGCCCAAGTTTCCTTACTTATGAAATAAGCTATGAATTGATGGTAATTCTCTCTTCATAAGAATGTGGTTAAATTTGAATTGAATAGCATAATACAGCATTTTATACAGTACGTGGCACATAAAAGACAGTATATTTAACTATCTTCACTATGTGGTTTGTACTAAAATAAATGCTTTAAATTATTAAAGAACAGTTCCTTCACTTACTAGGCTATTTGTAACCCCTCCATATAACTTTGACTATTATTAGTTAACCTTTTATTTGGAAAGAAAATAAAAATTTCTAGCTTACCAAGAAGTTGCAATGTTAGTACAAAGAATTTCCATATGCCATTTACCCAGAATCACCAATTTTTAAAAATATTTTGCTTCATTTGCTTTATTACATGTGCTCTCTCCCTATAATATACGCCTATATGTGTGTCATGTATAGGTATGATATGCATGTAGTATTATATTGAACCATTAGAGTAAAAGTTATATACGTTATGCCTCTTCATCCTTGGATATCTCAGTGTATACTTCCAAAGAACAAGGACATTTTCTAAGATAAGTAACTACAGAACAGTTACTAATGCCAGAAAATTTGATACTGATACAGTTTACCTAATCTACAATCCATAATCCAGATTTGTCAATTGACCTAATTTTATCTTTATAGTACTTCTTCCCATTTAGTGCAGGGTCTAATCCAACCTCACATACTGCATTTAGTCGTCAAATCTCATTAGTCTCCTCTACTCTGAATACCTTCTTCAGTCTTCTGTCATTTTTTTGTAACATAATGTAGGTGAAAAATCTTTTATGATGGAGGTATGATATTCCATTGTATATGTATATGTAGATCATATCTTCTTTATCCATTCATCTCTTGAAGGGCTTCTTGGCTCTTTCCATAGTTTGGCGATTGTGGCCATTGCTGCTATGAACATTCAGGTACATATGGCCCTTCTTTTCAGTACATCTGTATCTTTGAGATAAATACCCAGTAGTGCAATTGCAGGGTCATAGGGTAACCCTATTTTTTAAATTTCTTTGTATCAACATGGATGGGACTGGAGGAGATTATGCTGAGTGAAATAAGTCAAGCAGAGAAAGTCAATTATGTGGTTTCACTTACTTGTGGAGCATAAGGAATAACATGGAGGACATTAGGAGAAGGAAATGAAAATTGAATTGGGAGAAATCAGAGTGGAGATGAGAGACTGTGGACTCTGAGAAACAAACTGAGGGTTTTGGAGGAGAGGGGAGGTGGGGGGTTAGGTGAGCCTGGTGGTGGGTATTAAGGAGGCCATGTATTGCATGGAGCACTGGGTGTGGTATATAAACAATAAATCTTGGAACACTGAAAAAATAAAATAAAATTTTAAAAAATGTAGGTTAAAAATCTTAACAGTGATTTGAACCTAGACTCAAACTCTGTGGGAGGTAGGTTCTGAGATGGTTCTCAATGATCCCTAGTATTTGTGACCTGTTGTGGCATATATGTAGATTTTGTGACTTGCTTTTGACAAACAGAATATGACTACAGTAATGAGCTGTCACTCTTAGGATTAGGTTACAAAAAGATTAAGTTACTCACCTCACACCTTTGCAGTCATGCAGCTGGCCTCATCAATATGCCAATTCTCAGTATAAAGAAACTAGAGATTTACTTTTGTCTTCCAAAAATACCTAAGGTCCAAATATCAGTAGAACATTTTCTGAAAATTTCCATAAGTTTTACATCAACTTATCTGATCTTATTTTTAGAATCATGCTAGGTCTTTTCTGCTTTACCATTGTGTGTGGCCTGTTTTCATCTCAGGTCCTGACTATTAAGTAGTATATTTTTAATAAATCTGGTATTTTGTAATGAAACTTTCAAAGTTTACGCATATAATAACATATCATGTAAACTTGTATGTATGTCTTATATATATAAAGCCTATAGTATTTATATAAATTTTATAAAGCCTATAAATTTATGTAAAGCCTATAATTTGTATTATATATAAATATAAATATGTATAAAGCTGATGTCAATCCAGTCTATCTTATTAGTCCAAGTAGCTCACTAAATTATCTACTCCTACCCTTTTGAATGACTATCCCATTTTCAATTAGAATTTCTGCCAAATTGAAACTCATGATTATAAGACAGTCCTTCTTCCTTCAAGCTATTTGTAAGTGGCACAAAAGGTTTTTCCAAGATTTCATCTTTTTGCCCATATCTAGCCAATTCTCAATTCCTGCTAACATGCTATCAAAATTCTTTTTTTTTTTTTCTTCAGAATTCTTTTAAAAATGTCTCTGTAGTGATCCTTTTCTCTTTTTGCTGGGGTCCTAGGCTGGGAGTTTATAACCACATGTCCAGCTGTCTGTAACAGCAGAGAAAGTTTTTTTCTGTTTTTGTTATTTATTATCAGTCAAGACATATGGTTTTTTTTTTTATATAATACTGAACTTAAAAACGTTTGTAAAAACTCCATATTTCCAGATAATCCATAATCTGTTTATCCAATGCCCTACCTCCGTTTTAAACTCAGACCACCTGGAGTGAAGTTTACCCCTCTAGAAAGTGATGGGAAGCTTTAGAGCAGCTATTTTTTTTAAAGATTTATTTATTTATTTGAGAGAGTAAGAGAAAGAGAGAGCATGCACACAAGCCCATGGGGCAGGTAGAGGGAGAAAGAATCTCAAGCAGACTGTGGTAAGTACAGAGCCCAATGTGGTTCTCAATCTCACGACCCTGAGATCATGATCTGAGCCAAAACCAGGAGTTGGGTGCTTAACCAGCTGTGCCACCCAGGTGCCCCTAGAGTAGCAACTCTTAAGCTTTTTAGTTTTAGGGTCCCATTACCCTCTTACAGATTACTGAGTATCTCAAAGAGCTTTTGTTTAGGTTTTTTGTAGCTATCAATATTTACTATACTAGAAATTAAACTGAGAAAATTAACTAATTTTTATTTTAATTAAACTAATAATATTAAACCCATTATATATTAATATAAGTAATGTACTTTTAATGAAAAATAACTATTTTCCAAGAATAAAGTTATTGGTAGGAAGAATTGTGTTGTTTTACTTTTTAATTTCATTAATGTATGGCTTATTAGGTGCCAGTTAGATTCTTATATCTGGTCTGCAGCCAGTCCATTATAATATGCTGTTTTGTTCAAAGTATAAAAAAGAAATCCAGCCATAGGCAGACATGAAATTGGAAAGAGAAGTATATGAATTGCCTTTTCAGATAATTCCTCTTTAAAACTATACCAAAACTCAGTGATAGTTTCTTAAAGATTAATTGTAATGTGGATGGGAAGCCGTATCGTTTAATCAGCTTTTTATACTCTGTCAATACACTTTTCTTACTCTATAACTTTTAAATCCAATGAATTCTTTTGCACTTTAAATGAATCTTTTATCCATGCATGCATGACTTTGTAACCTCATTCATTGGCCATTTGAAAAATATTGGCTCACTGTGCAGACCTTCTAAGTATTAACACATTTTAAAAATATTGAAAACCACATTTGTTAATATCCCCCCTAATCTAACACTGGGAAACTGTTAAGCACTTGGTGGCAATAAAAGTTTTTTTAATTTAAATTTTTCTTGAAAGTTTAAATTATATCACTGGCAACAAATACTGTCGGTTGTTTTCCTTAAAGTGACAGGCTCACTTCATTCGTTTTTGAAAAGTGCCAAATACTTTTTTCCAAGCAGTTTTATTGAGATATAATTCACCTATGATAAAAGTTACTACTTACATTTTAAAATTCAGTGGTTTGCAATACATTCACAATGAGCAACCACTACAGTAAATTTTAGAACACTTCATCACCCCAGAAAGAAACCTCACATCCATTAGCAGTCCCTCCACATTTCAGCACAATACCAAAATCCTATATAACCACTGACCTACTTTCTGTCTCTATGAATTTGTCTATTCTGAACATTTCATATAAATGGAGTCATATAATACATTGCCTTTTGTGGCTGGCTTCTTTATGTAGTATAATGTTTTCAAGATTAATCCATGTTATAGCATGTATCTAGTACATCATTTTTTATGGCTGAATAATATTTCATCTTATGGGTATTCCACATTTTGTTTATCTGTCAGCTGACGGACATCTGGTTGTTTCCATTTTGGGCTATTATGCATAATGCATAATACAATTTTGTACATTGAATACATTGAACATTTGTCTACATTTTTGTGTGTATGGGCAGACATTTTCAATTTTCTTGGGCACACAGAAGTGGAATGGAATGGAATGGAATGGAATGGAATGGAATGGAATGCTAGATCTTATAGGAATTCTATATTTAAAATTTTGAGAAACTTCCTAGATGTTTTCCACAGGGTGTGTGCCATTTTATATTCCATTCCCAGAAGCAACATGTGAGGGTTCAATTTCTCTATCTCCTTGCCAACAGTTGTTTTTGCCTATCTTTTATTGTAGCTATTCTAGTATGTATTCTAGTATGTGAGATCCCATTGTGGTTTGGGTCTGGATTTTCCTAATGGACATTATTGGCATTTACATATCTTCCTTTGAGATATGTCTAATCAGAAGCTTTACCCCTTTTTAAACTGGGATATTTGTCTTTTTATTATTTAGTTTAGGAGTTCTTTATATATTCTGGATACTATACCCTTATTAGAAATATGATTTTCAAATATTTAATCCCCTTCTATGAGTTGTCTTTTCACTTTTTTATATGATATCCTCTAAAGCACAAAGTTTTTTTATTGTAATGAAGCCTGATTTATCTATTTTTTTCTTTTGCCAATTATGTTTTTGGTGTCATAGCTAAGAAACCTTTCCTAACCTGTGGTCACAAAGATTTACTGCTATATTTTATTCCAAGTATATCAGTTCTAGCTTTTACATTCAAGTGTGTGAGCTTATTTCAAGCAAATTTTTGTGTGTGATATGAGACACAGTTTCAGATTCATTCTTGTATCTGGATACCCAGTTCTCCTAGCCCCATTTGTTGAAAAGATTCTTCTTCCTCCATGGCGCCCTTATCAAAATCAAATGACTGTACTTGGGTGGATTATCTCTGGCTTCTCAGTTGTTTCATTCAACTATTGCCTGTACTTATACCGGTACCACACTGCCTTGATGACAATAAATTTGCAGTTAAGTTTTGAAATCAAGGAGGTGAATCCTTCAACTTTGTTCCTTTTCAAAATTGTTTTGGTTCTTCAAATATCTACCTGTGAATAACTATGGTTTGTTTGTTGGTTGTTTTGGGGGGAAAATTATGTTCTGTGTTAAAAGTGTCTTGTTCTGCTCTCAGCTCAATCACACAAGTACCTTTTTCAAGACAACCATTGTACTTTATAGCATATAGCAGAAATGCTTTATGTGTGCTTCTCATTTTATCATGCAAAATTTTAAAGTATGTGTACTCAAGGGTCAAGATTTATTTTTTTAAAGATTTTATTTATTCATTTGAGAGAGAGAGACAGAAAGAGCAAAAGCAGGGGAAAGGTAGAGAGAGGGGGGGAGAAGCAGACTCCCTGCTGAGTTGGGAGCCAGACATGAGGCTTGATCCCAGAACCTGGGAATCATGACCTGACCTGAAGGCAGATGCTTAACCATCTGGGCCACCCAGGCACCTCAAGGGTCAAGATTTAATAAATTTAATATATTTTGCTGCTTTATTAGGACAATTCTTTAGAGATACTGGCTTTTTTGTTGTTGTTGTTAAGTGTAGGTGTCAGTGAAGAATACAACTACTGGTACATTTCAGGGGCACTGCCTTGATTCCAAAGACACCAGCAGTTTTGTCCATCACTGATTTTACATAATTGCTGCAAATGTCAAAATACTAAAAATCTCAATTTTTTTTTGCATATATTTTGTAATATCAATCTGCTTAAAAGAAAATCTGTGATGAGTAAATTTTCAAAATGCCAATTTACTGGCCTTATATCTTCAGAAAAAAAATCAACAAATTTTCAATTCATGTTCTATCACATCTATGTTAAAACTGTGTACATAAAAAATAATTGTCCAAGTAATCTCATTGTTATGAATATTTACCTCTGATAGAGAATGTAGTTGTTTTTATTAGTGCTATTATCACTTGGATAAGGATATTTTTATGTTTTTAAAATAATTCCTTGACCCAGAATAGTCTGATTGTGTAATAAAATATTTTCTATAAACAATGTAGTTTGTGGCCTTTGTGTTTTGAGATAGCACAAAATATTTTAGACAAAATGTTCTTTCAGTGAACTTTATAATTTTTCTACTACTAATTACCAAATGTCAGAATTAATTTTTCTCAGATGATTATTCCTCTAACATAGTTGACAATCCCAGGCATTTAACTCATTCATTAAAATGCAATATGATTTCTCCAAAGATTTTCATGACTAGTAATGACATGCATTATCATGCATCACTAATTTCCATGAAGAACAATGAGATACTATTTTATTGGTATCTACATTTACAGGACTTTACTAACTGCATGCTTGTGAAGAAAAGGACAAAGAACCCAGGGCAAATCAACATCAGTTTTTTGTGTTTACTTTTTTTTCTTATGATTAAACAATGTGCTATATTAGTATTTGATGTTATAGTTGCTACTGGGTATTTTTATTTTTGTGTAGTTTTCATTAGTAGTTGAATAAGTATATGGCTAAGAAGAACAATAATTAAATTATTAAAAATAAATATATGAAGATAATTATGAGTAAATTTGGAACTAAAAAATTTTAAATATTTCAAACTCCAATTTTAAAGAAAATATTTGGATGAAATGTTCCAAAACCTTTTCTTTGAAGTTTTGCATTTACATTTGTTTTCATTACTTTCTCCAGTTATGAAGCATTTATTAATTTGAAGACAAGTCAGTTAACTTACTAAACTATCTATAGACATATCTCCTTCTAATGCATTTTCACTTTGTTGCACTTCATAGATTTCTTTTTTTACAAATTGACAGCTTGAAGCAACCCTGTGTCAAGCAAGTCTATCAGCACCATTTTTCCAACATTTGCTCACTTTGTGTCTTCGTGTCATATTTTGGTAATCCTTGCAATATTTCAAACTTTTTCATTATTATTGTGTTCCTTCAGGTGGTCTGTGATTACTGATCTTTGATGTTACTGTTGTTAATTGTTTGGGAGCTCCACAAACCATGCCCGCATAAGAGTGTGAATTTAATTGATAAATGTTGTATGTGCTCTGACTGCTCTATTGACCAGCCATTCCCCCTTTACCTCTCTTTGGACCTCCCTATTCCTGAGACACAACAATATTGAAATTAGGTAATTAATTACCCTATAATGGCCTCTAAGTGCTCAAATGAAAGGAAGAGTCACGTGTCTCAAAATCTAGAAATGAGTAAGCTTAATGTAGAAGGCAGGTCCAAAGCTGAGTCAAACTGAAAGGTATACCTCTTGAGCTAGATGGTTAGCCAAAGTGTGAATGTAAAGGAAAAAATTTTGAAGGAAATTAAAAGTGCTACTCCAGTGAACACACACATCATAAGAAAGCAGAACAGCTTTGTTGCTGATATGGAAAAAATTTTAGTGGTCTGGATAAAAGATCAAATGAGCCACAATATTCCCTTAAGCTAAAGCCTAATCCCAAGCAAGAGCCTGGCTCTTTTTTTTTTTTCTTTTTTAAGATTTTATTTATTTATTTATTTGAGAGAGAGACAGAGACAGAGCACAAACTGGGGAAGGGCAGAGGGAGAGGAAGAAGCAGGCTCCCGCTGAGCAGGGAGCCCCATGTGGGACCGGATCCCAGGACCCAAGGCAGCCGCCCAACCGACTGAGCCACCCACATGCCCCAAAAGCCTGACTCTTCAATTCTGTTAAGGCTGAGGGAGGTGAGGAAGCTGCAGAAGAAAAGTTTGAAACTAGCAGAGGTGGGTTCCTGAGGTGTAAGGAAAAGAGCTGTCTCCATAACAATCCAAGTGCTGGTGTGGAAACTGCAGCCTTATCCAGAAGATCTAGCTGAGGTAGTCATGGATGACTTGGAGGGGTTCAGCGCTTTGCTGGAGGATGTAACTGCAAATATGTGGAAAGAGCAAGAGAACTAGAATTAGAAGTGAAGCCTGACAATGTAACTGAACTATCCCTTAGATAACAAACAGCTGCGATCTCATAGTGACACTCTGAAAGGTGAGGAGGTGCTTCTCATGGATGAGCAAATGTATCTTGGGATGGAATCTACTGCTCCTGGTGAAAATGCTGCGAAGACTGTTGAAATGATAAAAAAGGGCTTGTAATATACAGACTTGGTTGAAAAAGCAGTGGCAGAGTCTCAGAGGATTGACTCCACTTGAAAGTTGTTCCGCTGCAGGTAAAATGTTATCAAACAACGTTGAATGCTACAGAGAAATCATTAGTGAAAGGAAGAGGCAGCTGATGTGGCAAGATTCTTTGTTGTCTTATTTTAAGAAATTGCCACAGTCACCCCAACTTCAGCAACCACCACACTGATCAGTCAGCAGCCCTCAGTATAGGATCCCTGAAAGCTCAGATGATGGTTAACATTTTTAGCAACAAAGTATCTTTAAATTAAGGTATATATATTCTTCTAGACATAATGTTACTATACACTTAGTAGGCTATAGTATGGTGTAAACATAGCTTTTATATGCTCTGGGAAACCAACATTTGACTTGCTTTGTTGAAGTGATTTGGAACCAAACCTGCGGAGTCTCCAAGGTATGCCTGAGCTATACATGCTTTATTGTAGTAAAGATTAAATGTTTTATGGTGATACTATTTCAGTGTTTACATTAGCATTCACTAAAATAGCAATTACTTTTTAATAAAGATTAATTGCTGATTTGAGTCACTAAAACAAAAGAATTCAAGCTTTCCTCAGGTTTACCTAGAAAAAAATCATCTTCAAGGGCACCAGAGTGGCTCAGTTAAGTGTCTGACTGTTGTTTTACCTCAGGTCATGATCTTGGGGTCATGAGATTGAGCTCCAATCTCCGTGCACAGTCTGCTTGGCATTCTCTCTCTTTCCCTGTCCCTCCTGCTCTGGTCCTCTCTCGTGCTTGTGCACTCTCTCACTAAAGTAAATAAATAAAATCTTTTTAAAAAGCCATCTTCAGTTTTATAAAATAAAAATGTAGAATTAATACGGTAATCAGACTTCATATCTAATGAACAATATATTAAAATGTCCCCATATGCTCATTGACTAAAACACTTTTTCAGTTGGAAAATTATTCATTGATATGTACACATTTCATTGATTAAGGTGGGTTTTACTCAAAATGATATGAGTTCTCTTTACAATGACAGCTTTTCATTGTAAGACGCATTGTTTCCACTGTCTGTATAAAGCAACAGAGACACGCAGGGACTGATTAGCTTAAATCACAGATGTGTTTGCCTTAGGGAAGTACCAGTAGCCTAGTTTTTCCCATAAAGCTTATAGCCAGAATTCACATAATTTTCAGTCCAAAGGCACAACTGTCCCAATTCCAGTATTTCATTAATTAAATTGGAACATAGTAAAGAGGAAAGGAAGATTGAGCCTGCAAATATTTAATGTCTATATGCTTTTATCTAAGGCTAAAAATATAATTCTGTATATTACTAGGGATTTGCTCTCACTAGGCTAACATCAGTTAGGCAACTCATTTGTATAGCACTTGAAAAATTCATTTGCATCAGTCATCAACACATGGATGCATAATGAGGGTGGGTATTTTTCAGGAAGAGAACACACATTTGATTTGACATTTTCTTGTTGAACTTGCGGCAGCCAGCTTCCCTGGCTTTCTTCCATCTTTTCATCCCACCAAACTTTTCCTCCTACTCATCAAATAATCACAGCATTCTTCACCATAAAACATAGGCAGATGGGTTCCTGTGTCATTATTTGTAATCCGATTGAAAAGATCTGTTTTTGCTTCTCCTGGCCCTCATTCCATAGTTCTCTAAAATCAACATTCAGCTTCTTAAATTCACAATCTTTCTTTTTCTTAGCAAAGAAATGAAACTTACCAATAGCATTTTTTTTTTGCAACTTCTTCATGTACTTTCTAGTCATGCATAATCTGAGAGTTATTCATATAAAATGTTGGAAACTTTTTTCTGAATACAATAACAATAGCACACTTTTAAAATGGAATGCAGCAAATAAGTATTATCTAATAACAATTTTGTTGAAGTCATCCACCTTTTCCTGTAAATGTAAATGTTTCATTATTTAAGCATTCATTTAAAGATTATCATGGGCCATATTTATTCATTATCATTTATTCTGAATTACCTCATAATTGGATTATTTCTCATTTTCTTTTAATAATTCCTTGAGGCACCATATAAAAAACACTATGTGTTGAGAGGTCATTCCTCTAGAGTAGCTGTTGGAATCTCTTGGAATGATTGTCCTTGGGTTCCAGGTTATATTTTTCTTTCCCTATTAGATTGCACCAAATTGGGGTGCCTGGGTGGCTTAGTGGTTTAAAGCCTCTGCCTTCAGCACAGGTCATGACCTCAGGGTCCTGGGATCCGAGCCTGCATCAGGCTCTCTGCTCAGCGGGGAGCCTGCTTCCCTTCCTCTCTCTCTGCCTGCCTCTCTGCCTATTTGTGATCTCTGTCTGTCAAATGAATAAATAAAAAATCTTAAAAAAAAAAAAAAAAAGAATGCCCCAAATTCTCTGTTGAACAAGGGAGGGATATATGATATTACTTCTTTATACTGCCCGATCAATACTTTATACCCGTATCCTTGAATTTTTTTAACCTATAAAGAACTATATAAATCTAATGTGTGAAAAAATAAAAAGAGCAAACCCCACCGATGACATATGAAATATGGATAAGTATAGTGAGAATAAGTATCAGTTTACATACTGAGGTCTGAAACAACATTTTGCAAAAAGGCATTTTTCCATTCTACAAATTCATATCCTGGAGAAAGTGAGGATGTTCTCAAAATTCATGGCAGTTGATTAGGCACAGTTAAATATTTGCATAAGGAGTATGAGCCTCTGAATTTTTAGCTTTATTAAAGTGAAATTTCATATTCTGTATTTAGTAAACACTCCAACCTGATATAATCACAAATTATAGAACTATCTCAGCAGGGGAAGGGGAAGGAAGGGTGGCAGTTACGTGAGAGAACCGGTTTCCCAGCCCTTTCACATGTCCTCTTCATCCTCAATCCATCATCTTCTTGTTCCTATCTTGCCAACCCATTTATAAACATACTTTGAAAAGAGTACCCTACAGGAAATTCAAACTTTCTAGAGACAGGCGACAAAAAGACTGAAATTTATCGGTAAGTGATTTTTTCACCAAAGGACAAATACCCATTTCCTACCTTTCAGTCATATAAACAAAATGCTTGTTATTATATTTGAAGCTGCCTACTGCATACCGAGCACAGTGTTCATTATCAGGAAATATCAATTCTAGAAAGGTAGAAAAATCTCTGCTTCAGAGAGTTTACGTTCTAAAAACAAACTTGACACAAGCTATTTCTGATAAGTGGTTAAAAAAAATGAGGTGCGAATGTTATAAAGATTTCTACTTAACTGATAGATTCTTTAAAAGGATTATTATCTAGCATCATGTAGTAAAAAATTCATCCATTGTTGGGGATTAGGAAATCGTACTGATTTGGGCTCTAGCTTGATTGGGTGTGACCTTGGTTATGTTATTGAACATCTCTGGGCCTCAAATTTACTGTTGAAGAAAACAAAATTGATTGAACAATCTCTAATTCACATTATTCTGTATTAGTTCATAGGAAGAAAATGTCTTTTTTTTTTCTTTAAGAAAAATTTCCTTTTTAGCGACCAGTGTTTTCCGTTTACCCTGTTAATGCATTTAATGTCTCATTTTCTATTATATCTTTTGAATGTCTGTATGGTGCTTAAGATCCTCATATATATGTCTATATATCTCCAATACATATATATGTATGTTTCTTTGTTTACAAAATAAACAACATTGATTTTTTTCAACACGGCAAAGCATTTTTCATGGATATCTAATTCCCATAGCACTCTCTGAGGTATTGTATAATTATGTTCACTTTCCAGGTAAAGACTTGGAGACGCAGTGAGATTCAGTAGCTAACCCATAGTCACACTGACCAGTAATTGGGGAACTGAGATCCAAGCCCAGACTGTCCAACTCTAGGGCCACTCTACCATATCACCTTCCTATGTTACTGGCTTCATACTACAACTCTACAGTTTTTCAAGTGCTTCTTTTTCTAGGTAGATTTATTTCTTTGTTTTCAAACAGAATTGAATGTGCTTCTTGTTGGCTGTGTCTTTCCATCTTGTCTGCCATCTTGGTTGACACAGAGTTTCAGGCAGCCATTGTATCAAATGGAGCAGAGTTGCTATCTGAGATGAATCCTATGCGTCATCATGTGTATATAGTAATGGCCCCCAAATTTAAAGCCTTAACTGTTCTTCTGAGCACCTGTACTGTGCCATAGATTCCTCAGCTAACATCTTATTTCCCCCAAATTCGTAATGCCCTTGTATTATCTTACAGGTACCACCAAGTGTCTCCAAGCAGGAGGAATTCTAGATTACTCCCTCTCCCTCATCACCTGTACCCAGTCTTTGCAACCTGATGTTTTTGCTTTCTTCATGTCTCTCAAATCCCATTCTTCTCCATTTTCATCGTTATCACTTCTTGTCTGGATTACCACAATAGCTTTCTTATATTCTCCCTATATCTCCTGCCATGTTCTATCCCAGTTTATCCAGCATAAACCTGGCACAGTAATCTTAAAGATTATTCCTTCAGTTTTTCCCCAAACTCTTAAAATTTTCAGTAAAAACTCAAAACTCTGTATCATAACTTCTAAGGCTTTTCTTGACTTCCTTTTCTACCTCTCTCATCTCTTCGCCTAATAGCTTTCACCTCAGATGAGTTTCAGCCACTCTCCCCATATCTTCCAGCTCCGCTCTGTGTTCCTCCACTAAAACTAATAAGTGGGATCATATTCCGTCATGCTTAGAGCCTCAGCACTAAGCAGTTTAATATAATAGTTAAAAACTCAGACTTTGAAGTTATACAGACCTGGTTTGAATTGCTCACCTACCACTTACCAGCTTATTTAGGCCAAGTTGGATAAGTAATGTGACCTCCTTGAGTCTTAGTTTCTTCATCTGTGAAATGGGCATATTAAAGGGTTTATCCCACAGAGCTGTTAGAATTAAATGAAATAATTAATGTAAAGCCCTTATTATGATGCTTGGAATAAAGTAATTGCTTAATGAATGTTGATACTACAACTAATGCAATGCATAAAATATGAATAAAAATTAATAAATGAACACAGTAATGGAATTAAATCTATGGAGGAGAGATAAATGCTCTGATTCAGTGATGGAGAGGTTCAGGATGAGGTCAAGTAAATAAACATTTCAGATTTGTCAATTTTCTGCCTTGAAATTTGTTTCATAGTTGATATTATTTTAATAAAAAAAAACAAACAGAAGCTTGTTGGTCAAGGCTTTTATTTTATTTTATATTTCCACTACCATGTTCTTCTTGTCACTTGAGAGGTACTTTTTTACCATTTCCAAAATTGTAGTCTTTGTACATCTTTAATGAATCAGAATCAGCACAATGCACTTTCTATTGAGAGAGCCATCTGAGGTTTCTGGCCTAAGGGGCACAGATGAAGGAAAGCTGGTGTCAGCACATTTAGGGCACATTAGAGAACAATTGAGCAGTGTGCAGAGTCTGTGCAATCACTCGCTCTCTTTAGATACTTCTTAAATGTTTGCATGCTTGCCAGTGGCAAAGATGGTAAACTTCAAGTAACTGATTGGGAACAAAAGTTTTATTGTCCCCCACAGTTTTATAAAAACTGTATTTAATGTTTTTTGGGTGTTTTTGTTTTTGTTTTCGTTTTTTTCCTGAATGGCTTTCCACTTAAAACCCTTGGTCAAGAGTCAATGTCTGTAGTTAGTATCTGGAGTCCTTAGCAGATGGAGTGACAGGGATTAACAGGCATTTCTGTAGGTGGTAAAGTGTACACAGCAAAGTAATAGTAGCTAACATATTCAAAATCTTTATAATTTAACGTGTGATTCCCATATGTGATCTCTCTTGGGCTATTTTCTCATATATGATCTCATATGGGGAGGGGAAGTATTTTTATTAACTTTATACTTGAGGAAAAACGTAGGGTAATAGAGTATCTGTCAGTTGCTCAAATTCACTTGCTAGTAAGTGGTATTGTTAGGGTCATTTATAGTGAATCATATACCCTTCCCACTCATATCCAAATAATTTCAGAGGCTGATTTTATAATGGATCTCTAAATTGAAGAGGCAAGAAATATTTACTACCATTGGGAGAACAGATATATGGCAGATGTGCTTCACTATAGGCAATTAAGACATTTGGGAGGTATGTCCCATGGGGTGATGGCATTCATCTAAATGGTTACTACTTGGCGAAGGTGGGAGACAAGCAAATTAGGTCAAAAAAGGTAACTACTTTCTCTTGCTTTATTCACCATTTCAACCAGCCACAACCACAGTGTTAAATGACTTAGTGAGATTTTTGAACTTGACCTGGGATCTGTTTTACATGCTCTGACATTAGTTCCCATCTAGAAAAGAAGTCTCCTAGAGCAAACAACCTTCACTTCAAAATCATGTATGTAACTACTAATGCCTTAAAATACTTACCATTATTCCTAACTTTTTAACCTATGTCTTCTACCATTATTTTAAAATCTTTATTGGGACAATTTCAGAGTCTCTCCTATATTTGAGTGTCATTATTTTCTGAAGTCTGGACATGAGTAGTTGTGGTTCTCTGAATTCTTCATGTCTTCTTTTTCACTTCAATGATGTATTCAATAAATACTTTTGAGCACCTACAAAGCATGAGAGGCACAAAGATAAATGCATAATATTCCCTGACGTCACCTTTGGTTGAGAGAAGTATCAGTATCGTTTCTAAAATAGGGAGGTAAGTATGTTAATAGTTGTGTCAATCCAGATCATTGCTGACTCCTTCTAAGGAAACTTGAGTGTCTCTGTCCACTAGAAGCAGGGATTTCCTCTGGTGAGCAAGATCACAGCTGATGTTGGAAAAGCTTTGGTACTTCCTATGCCTATATTCCACCTACCAAAAGACTGCAGCAATCAATTCACTTGGAAACCCTGTAGTAAATATAGGGTTCATACTATTGTTATCTCTGGTCACCACCCCATATTCAAGCCCCTCCAATCATCAGCTGTTTTCTGCATTCTCACCTTTAGAATATTTTAGTCTTCTTGCCTCCTATCTATCCTTAAGGTACTCCTTACTGCATGGTCTCCCAGACCTGATCTCTATATTCTACTCTGAAACTCTTTGAACATAGTTAAAAAGTTTTCCTATCTTCTTCCAACTGATGGCCTTAACTGAAACTGAGACTTCACTTATGAAAACCCTTCTCCTATTTAAGTGGGGGCAATCTATGATCAGGAAGGAGGTGTTCACAAGAGTTTGTGTGGATTTACGGCTTACCTACAAGAATTCTCAATACTAGTTGTTTGTTTTAGTGTTGCTTTTAGAAGCCATGAGGTGATAGTTCCCCAGAGTTGTTCCCACAGTCCTGAAGTCTTTCAGTAGGAAGGACCTGACATTTGGCTCGATCTTCTAATATCAGAGTACCTGAGAAAATAAGAACATAAGAATAAACCACTTAGTCAGGTCCAGGCTGTTTTATGCAATCAAGTTTTATTTCTCTGACCAAGGATGTGTCCATTCTGCCTTATAAGCAATCACCTTAATTTAAAAAAATGTATTTCAAATATACTTGTCTCATACCATAATGTATTTTTTTTGTCTATGAACTTTTCTATAATTTTTAAGCTTTATTTTTTTTCTTTGTAATCTTATTTTTCACTTCTACCTCTTAAAGTAGAGTTTGGTTATGTTTGCTTGCTGGTGGGTAAAGTACTACAAGGAATTCTGTGTTATTTTATATAAATGAGTAATGGTTACAGAAAAAATAAAGCACACACACATTCAAGAAATAAGGACATGATATAGCTAGTAATAATACTGGGTTAAGCCTAATCCATACTTTTTAGGGATAACTCAGAAGGCAATTCAAGATCATGCAAAAGCCTGAGGAACAACACAGCTTGTTATGATAAACATGTGGAAGTGTTAACAGAGTTTTCAGATTCTCTGAGAAATTTGCTTTAAGTTTAAATGTAAAAAAGATGTTAATGTAAAGTACTTTATAAATAGAATTATATGTGCTTTTTCTGAGAGACGATAGAAGTGTTAGTGTCAAGGTCACTTTCTTGAACTCCAGAAACTTCTTGCAAAGAGTAAATCACTAATCTATTTTCTAGATTTCATTATCTTCTTTCAAAATCATATTAATATTTTTGCCTATGCCAGTAATATTTCCTAATTCCACCTCCTCCGTGCCAGTAAGACACAATGCTGAAGTACCAAAGACATGGGCACTGAAGTCACAATCCTGTGAATGAAGTCCTCTTACTAGCTTTGTGACCAAGGACAACTTAAAAACAATTTTTTAAATATTTCTTAGTTTTAGTTTCCTAATCTGTAAAATGGAGATAATTTTTAGCATATTAAGTTCTTGTAAGAAGTAAATGAGACAATTTGGGTAAAGCATTTAGAACTGTTCCCAACATATACTCTGTCCTCAGCAAATGCTTTCTATTAGCAACTACCACTTTTTTTTTCTTTAAAATTAGTAATTCATAGGTGAGGTCCTATTATTTTAAGCTTTAGTGAACACATCTTTGTTAACTTGAAATGGAATGTATCACCTTCTAATAGTTGTTTTTCCATATGGAAGAGGCCTAATCCCCTGAATCTGTGCTTATCACAGATGTCATTGTGCCCACGGCATCTGGCAGCTGAGAAACGATGAAATATTGTGGAGGCAGAGGGAGAATTCAGTTTTGTTCTAACCTCTCAATCTGCAAGTTTGCTCTCATCGTGAAATGAAGTCAGCCTTTCTAGATCTTCCTTTGAATTTTCCTACTCCTGCTCTTGGATTGCGTGGAATGTATAATCATTCTTGTCATTGGATAAATCTTCTGGTTTAAAATAGCCATTGTATTTCACATACACCTTTTCTTTTCCATTTCAACATGCCCAGTTCCTACAAGCTTTCCTGATGACTGTTTTCCTAAACATGTATCATCCTGGTCACTATCCTTTGTTCGTAGTGTCTTAAAGTGTTTTTGGAGTAGAATGTACTGTTCTAGATATCAAAAAGAATGATAGGATTTGCCTTTTGTGGGCACTGTGTTTCCATTAATGCAGCATAAGATTGTACTCATTTTGGAAAAGCCTTGCTATCCTGTTGGCTACTGGACTTGAACTCCATGACAATAGCTGAGGTGTTTTATTTTGTTTTTAATTGGAACAACTTGTTCTTACAAAAAGTTATAGGTTTCCTCATTGTGTCATTGTGCTGATGTATTTTGAATCTAATTCTAAGACTTCATAGTTTTATCTGTCAAATTCTGTTATTAGTTTCACCTCATTGCTCCAGTATATTGGAAACTGTAAATCATTATTATAATTAATTATATTAGTATTTGATCTTGGCATTATGGCATCTGAAAACTTGACAAGTATACCTTAATATACACTATGTAATGATGACAACCCTATTGATAAAGAAGTAGATGGAGACAAAGCCTAATACACAAGTGGTTGACATGCTGGATATTCAGGTTGTAAATTAACTGATAATCAATACACTTTAATCACTAGCATTATTTTATCTCATTCATCATTGATAATTACTCTAACTGGGTGATTTATTGAATGAATCTGCTGGTTTCTTCATCATTTCGTGAGGGACAGTAGTTCCCCCTTATTTGTGGTTTCACGTTCCGGGGTTTCAGTTACCTGCAGTCAACTATGGTCAGGAAACAGATGATCTGTCTTCTAATATATGGTCAGAAGTTCAGCAGTAGTCTAACACTTCATCACAGTGTCAGCACCATTCACCTCAGTTCATCTCATCACATGGGCATTTCTTCATCTCACAACATCACAAAAATAAGGGTGAGTATAGCACAATAAGGTATTTCAGACGAGATCGGCCGCGTTCAGGGTGGTATGGCCGTAGACACAATAAGGTATTTCAAAAGAGAGAGAGACCATATTCACATAATTTTTATTAAGTCTATTTTTATAGTTCTTCTATATTATTATTAGTTGCTGTTATTAATCTCTTACATGACTGGTTTATAAATTAAACTTTATCATAGGTATGTACGTATAGGCCAAAAATAGGGTTTGGTACTATCTGTGGTTTCAAGCATCCCTGGAGGATTGTGGAATGTATCCCCCACAGATAAGGAGGGACTACTATAAATCATTAGGACTGGAATGCCAGACTCACTTAAAACATGTATATATTCTCTAGCTATTTCCACATCTCTCCTCAGGGTCAAACTTTTGTTCTGTGTGTGTGCATGCATACACACACACTTCTTCCTTACTTACATAAGATTGAAATAATGTGATATAAAATAATTTATCATACTCTAGTTTTTTTTTAGCATTTCCAAAGTTATGAAATAATGTAGGAGAATATGAACTTTAATGGCTGCATGATTTGCCATAAAATAGATTCAGCATAATGTATGAAACAAATTCCTAGATTAAGTATATATCCAAATTTTGGCTATAATGACTAATCTTAGGACAAAAATAATTACAGCCAAATAATTCTCAACATTTCTGGATAAATGCCTAGAAGAGATTAATTAAACAGTCATAAATTTACATATACATACAGCTACATCCATATTTATAGTTCTTTTAAGAAAAGATATATTTTTATTTTAGAAAATATATAAAATACCAGGAAAGATTGAGAAGTTAAAAAAATTATTGTCCATGACTCAGAGAAAGGTTATCAATTTAATATGTATACATATATTTCACATATTTTGGTATACCTATTTAAAATATAAAAAGGGGGTTATACTGCATATGTTATCTTTTAGAATTTTTTGGAATTAAAAATAGGTCATAATCATTATACCATATCATTTATTAGTTTTCTACAGTATAATTTTAGTATCTATACAGTGTTCCTTTGCATGGATTTAATCTTAAAAAAGAAATTTCTTGTCATGGGTTAGTTATGTTACTTCTGTGCTCTTTGGTATATAGACTGTGATGAATAATAATCTTTGTATACATTCACAATGATCTTCTTAGGATTAAATCTGAAAGGTAGAATTGCTTGTCAAAGGGTATACACAATATTAAGCTTTTTGTGGAGATTTTTCATTTGTTCCTTGGAAAATGTACTCATATTTTCCCTCCTAGCAGTATAATATCACACTTTTGGGGCACTTGGGTGGCCCAGTTGGTTAAGCATCTGCTTCAGGCTCAGGTCATGATTCCAGATCCCAGGATCCAAGCCCCAGGGCTCCCTGATTAGCAGGGAGTCTGCTTCTCCCTCTCTCTCTACTCTTCCCCCAGATCATGTTCACCCTCTCGCTCACTCTATCTCTCAAATAAATAAATTAAAAATCTTTAATAAAATAAAATTACATTTTCCCAGATTCTTACCAACAGCACTTAGACATTTTGGCCTTGTTTTAAGTGAAAGTTATGTTGTGTCATGGTTCATAATTGGCATTTCTTCTTTGATTGCCAGTGAAGTTTTATGTTTCAGTGTGTGTGTGTGTGTGTGTATGTGAAAAAGAGAAAGAGAGAATGAGAATTTGTGTGCATTTCCTCTTCAGTCTTTATTGTTTTCTATAAATTTGTCTGTTTTGTATTGATTTAAAAAATATATTTGCTATTAGTAAAATTAAACATTTATCTCCGAATAACTAACAAACATATTTTCAACTTGTTTTTTGAAATGTTTCCCCTTTTTTTTTTAAGATTTTATTTATTTATTTGACAGAGAGAGATCACAAGTAGGTAGAGAGGTAGGCAGAGAGAGAGAGAGGAGGAAGCAGGCTCCCCGCCCAGCAGAGAGCCCGATGCTGGACTTGATCCCAGGACCCTGAGATCATGACCTGAGCCAAAGGCCAAGGCTTAACCCACTGAGCCACCCAGGTGCCCCGAAATGTTTCCTTTAAAAAAAAATCTGTTTAAATTAAATTTAGGGGACACCTGGGTGGCTCAGTCAGTTTAGCATCTGTGTTCAGCTCAGGTCATGATCCCAGTTTCCTGGGATCTAGTCAGCCATTGGCTTCTTGCTCAGCATGGAGCCCATTTCTCCCCTGCCTGCCACTCCCCTTGCTTGTGCTCTCACGTGCTCTCTCTCTCTCTCTGGCAAATAAAAATAAATTTTATAAAAATAAATAAATCCAATTTAGTTAACATATAGTGTATTATTAGTTTCAGGGGTAGAATTTAGTGTTTCATCAATTGTATTTAACATCCAGTGCTCATCACAAGTGCCCTTCTTAATGCCCTTCACCCAATTACTCCATCCCCCCACCAACCTCCCCTCCAGCAACCCTCAGTTTGTTTCCTATGATTAAGAGTTTCTTATGGTTTGTCTCCCTCTGTCTTTTTAATCTTATTTTGTTTTTCCTTCCTTTCCCCTACGTTCATCTGTTTTGTTTAATTTCTACATATGAGTGAAATTATATGGTATTTGTCTTTCTCTGACTGATTTATTTTGGTTAACGTAATAACCTCTAGTTCTATCCACGTTGTTGCAAATGGCAAGATTTCATTTTTTGATGGCTGCATTATATTCTTGTGTGTGTGTGTGTGTGTGTGTGTGCACCACATCTTCTTGATCCATTCATCTGTCAATGAACATCTGGGCTCTTTCCATAGTTTGGCTCCTTTGGACATTGCTGTTATAAATGTTGGGATGCATGTGCCCTTTCAAATCACTATTTTTATATCCTTTGGATAAATACCTAGAAGTGTAGTTGCTGGGTCTTAGGGTAGTTCTATTTTTAACTTTTTAAGGAACGTCCATACTCTTCTCTAGAGTGGTTGCACCAGTTTGCATTCCCACCAACAGTGTAGGAGGGTTCCGCTTTCTCTGCATCCTCACCAACATCTGTCATTTCCTGAGTTGTTACCTTTAGCCAATCTGACTGGTGTGAGGCGGTGTCTCATTATGGTTTGATTTATATTTACCTGATGCCAAATGATGTTGAGCATTTTCTCCTGTGTCTGTTAGCCATCTATATGTCTTCTTTGAAGAAATGTCTGTTCATATCTTCTGCCCATTTCTTGACTGGATTTTTTTGGTTTTGGGGTGTGGTGTTTGATAAGTTCTTTATAGATTTTGGATACTAGCCCTTTATCAGATATGTCATTTGAGAATATCTTCTCCCATTCCACAGGTTACCTTTTAGTTTTGTAGATCGTTTCCTTTGCTGTGCAAAAGCTTTTATCCTAATGAAGTCCCAATAGTTCAGTTTTTTTTAATAATAGCAAATACTTCTTTAGTAATATATATATATATATTTTTTTCAGGCACCACTCTAAACTATTTCTAGCTATACAAATTTAGTCAATTCAAACTTAGCATTTATCATTTATCATTTCCAATAGCTCTAAAATATGAAATACTTATAGATAAATTTAACAAAATATTATAAGACCTGAAGAATAAAAACTACACAAAAACTGTATGTTCTAGAGGGAGGCTGGGAAGATGGCAGAGCAAGAGGACTTGAAGCTCACCTCATCCCATAGATACAACTAAATAACACTTACTTCAGCATAAATTACCCAGAATACAACCTGAAGACTGGCAAAGCAAACTCCACAACTAAAGGTAGAAAACAGGCCACATGGAAGAGGGAAGGAAGGATGGAGACACCCTTGGGAGCTAAAAGAGCCCCAGATGTCTGCAGCCAGGAGAGAGCCAGGGGCAGGGAGGGGAGATATTAACAGACTATTACACTGGGAGCCCGGACTGTGAAGAAAAATCACCATAACATTTGGCTTTGGAAGCAAGGGGGGCCAAATTTCATCATTCCTTAAAACCACCAGGTCCTAAAGTCTGGGATTTTAAAAACCATAGGGCTGGGCTCTGAGAGGAGGCAGCCATTGAGGACCCAGGATAAAAGCAGCAGTGTGAAAAATGCCTGAGGCTTACGGGAGATAAAGACGTGTATTCATCTAAGAGCAGGTACCCAGAGGCAGGGATCCCAGGAAGACCCTACAGGAACACAGGAGCTAGCAGGTGCCACTTCCTCCCCTGCCCCTCAGCATAAACACCTGGCCACCTACAGGAACTAGCACAGCGCAGATACTTACTACCTAACTGGCTTACACCAAGCTACATCCCCTCTTTGGCAGATCCACGATTTCCAGTAACCCTTGCCTCAGTCCCAAAACTGCAGGACCCTTCCCCAAGAAGACCCACATAAACCTGGCCAAAACTGTGTCTCCCCACCCCTGCATTTTGTGGGGCCCTGGTCCAGGGGTGGCAGAGGTGGCAGTAGGCCCCGCAGAAGCCCAAGGTGCACCATGGTAAAACTCGTGTCCAGCCCACACAGCTCCAGTCCTAGCTGCGACAGCAGCTCTCATTTCACAAGCGGCCTAGCAAGCCCCCCCCC